>JANHZU010006204.1:310139-321224 GCA_032468055.1 Acrochordus granulatus | reverse complement strand
GTTCAATAAAATGTAAAATTGGGCCTTTCATCATCAGTGATTCATCAGTGAATCACTAAGGTCACCAGCTCAATATTGCCTGAGTGATAACTTCTCTCCTGCACAAAATCCTGACATTTCAAATTGTAATGAAATAAGCAAGTCACTAATAATAATAATAATATTCCATTCTTATTACTCTAATTGGAGACAAAATTAAGAGGCTTGACGCTGTGCTGTTCAGGGGATTAAGCATTTCATATCTCAATCATTCAGTTAGATCTTTGCAAGATGTCATCTATTGCAGATTAAATAGTTTATACTAGCAAATTGGCAAAGATGTGACTCCATTGTTGTCTTCTTTCCTAAACCACAGTGTTTAGCGACTTACCACTCCCAGATCAGCCAGGTCTCTCTAGAACTAAATTTGTCTTACAAAAAATAAAACATGAACAAACAATATCCTAGGAACACAGTATTGGAGTTGGCAGAGACTTTTGGAAATGACACTATTTTCTCATATCCCAACAGTTCTTTTCAAATATTTCCAAAAACTCCTAATTTTGAACAATCCTTAAACAAATGATCATAAGTTGAGGACTACCTGTATCAATGGCCAATGGGTGAACAGACAATATGCCTGCATCAACCCAACATCAACCCAACATCAATCACATGAGATCTGCCAGAAATGAAGAAGTCCACCAAAATGCCCAACCTTGGGGCTTCCATCAGAATCAGTCTTCACAGAATTCTTCAAGGCTTTCAGCCATATTAGTAGAGAATTCTAGGATCCTCAGCAAACAGATAAGGTTAGGACTAGGAGGACGGTAGGGTGAGTAAGGCCATGATACTCAGCACCAAGTCACTAGCTTCCAACAAGAGCTGAAAACAGAATTTGAGGATGGACCTTGAGGCAAATTCACTTAAAAAACGAATGATAACACAGAGAGACTTGTTTTAATATTTTGACCACTAGCAGGCAACACAAGATTGGTTATATTATATTTGGAACTTATCAGGTAGAGGCAGCCTTGGATCTTACTATGTGCTTACTTACAAGTGATGAGTTCCACACAGAACAAAACTGACATGTATTGCCTGCTGGTGGCCAATATATTTAAAAATACTACACTGTGTAAAACTAGAGAAATTCCTTCCCCACCCCAAGACAGGTATGGTTGGCTGGGGACTGCTGGGAGTTGAAGTCCACACCTCTTAAAGTTGCCAAGATTGAGAAATGCTGCTCGAGGCAGAGAAAAATTGTTCTTTAAAGAACATCTCCCCAAAGTCACAACATTTCACCCATCTTGCCTGCTGGCTTATTCTACCAGCATATGCTCTTGCTTAATTCTGGTTGAAATCTTCAAAGGATTATTCTCTTGCCATTTCAAGGGCTATTGGCAAGAACCAACTTTCCGCCATCTAATCTCCTGGTCTGTTTGCTTCCATCCATCTTCGCTAGTTGGAAGCTGGCAGTCAAACAATAGAAGAACAGAGAGATGGGTCTGCCAAACTGCTGCCAATTTAATAAAATCATCATGGCAGGGTTTTTTTTAAATAGTTCAGGGACGGAAGAAGCAATTACTTGAGACGCTTGCCTCAAAGCCAGCATTCAGAGCTGAATGTGCCTGGAAACTCTATCCGGGTTCAGTCTTGATTTATAAGTTCCCCAATTAAATGGTCTGTCATAATATCCTTATATTTTGAAAGGACACTGACAAGTTCCATTTCTAAGTTCACATATATTTCACATTTTCATCACTGCTGGCAAATCACCGGGGAATCATGGAAATCAGCCCTTTCTGCTTGGCTGCCAATCTCACCATCTTTCCTATTTAATAAACATAATTCTGGGGTTCTCTTATTCTGAAGGCAGCCAAAATTAATAACAATAAAGAACATCATCTTGACAAAACATTTGCCTGTATGTGCTCCACGACAGATTTGATCCTTGGGGAAATAGCTTTTTTCTATTTATTTGGTTTAATTAAAGGATAGGAGGAGGAAGCCGTGTTAAATATGTTTGCCGCCTTGAGTTGTTTATGAAATAACAAAGGCGGGATAGAAATAAACAATCTAATTAATAAAATGTCCTCACCTACCTTTCAAACATAGCCTGGGAAAATATTTTTTTGTGAAGCATAAAATCACAAAGATTACAACCTGTTTACTAATTAATGAGTAGCATCATATCAAAAAACATGAAGCACAGGCCTAAAAGTATTTTTTTAAATCTGAGTTCTTTAAAAAAATTACAGATGAAGACATGCAAAGTTCCTGGGAAGAAATTCCAAAACTGTGAGGCCACCCAAAAATAAAATGTAACTATGGAGTCCCTAATGCTCTCTGAGCTTGGTTATTTTCTTACAGATGTTTAATTACCCAACTAGAGAACATTATTAATGCTACCGTAGAGTAATGAAATGTCTGCAAGAAAATAACAAAGCTCAGAGAGTACCAAAGACTCCACTGTTCAGCCCTGATCTACAAATATTCTCTTCCCAAATTAAATATAGAAAAAGCAACTTTTCACTGCAGTCAATGGGTTAGTAACACACAACACTGATAACTGGAGAGTATCAGGCATGCAAGCACAACTCCTAGAGCATTTTATGACTTGAGATGAACCTGGAAAACTTACATTTAACTCCACCATATCAATAACAAGTATCATAGAGGTGGAAGGAACCTAAGAATCAATAACCTCCTGCCTTTAGCACACTATACCTGACAAATGACTATCCAGCTTCATCATTAATAATTATTATAATTCAATCTGTTTAATCTGGTTTTCTAAATATCAGGCCACAAAGAAGACACTGACAATTACAGGTAATTCTCGACTTACAACCATTATTTAGCAACCATTCAAAGTTATAGCAGCACTGAAAAACGTTATTTTCAACCTGTCCTCATATTTACAATTGTTGCAGCATTTCCATGGTTACACGATCAAAATTTGGGTGCTTGGCAATTAGCATGTATTTACAATGGTTGTAGCATCTTGGGGTCATGTGATCGCCATTTGTAAACTTTGAAGCTGGTTTCCAACGAGCAAAATTAATGGGGAAAGGAAGCAAGATTCACTTAACTGTGATGAAAAAGGTCATAAAATCGGGTGTGATTCACTTAACAATCCCCATTTAGTTACAAAAATTTTGGTCCCTATTGTGGTTTTAAGTCAAGGGCTGTATTTGTCTGGATTTTTTAAAAAAAGTTTCATACATGGATTTTAAAAACTAGAAGTCACAATCTCCATATGAAAAATCCATCCCCTCTTTACAAAGATGGAACTGCATTTTCTAACATGAAATGTACTGCAACCTGCAAGCACATCATCTAAAACTAATCAAGAATTTACTCCAGAATTGTTGCTTTTCATCATATGCAATTGCTTGATTAGATTTTTTTATTCACCAAGCTGTTATGAAAGCAAATGAGGAAACGGCCAAGCATTTTAAGTACAGGAAAGATTTTTAAAAGGCTATCCATCAGAGGTTTCGAAGTGCTGTGTTTTAATATCAATGCAAACGAGTATCGGAGATCAATTGCCAGAAACTGGATTGTTGCTGTTATATTACTGGCACAAAAAGTTATCAACCTATCCAAAGCACTAAAATATGAGATCAGGATTAGACTGAGCCATTAAGTCAGCTGACATTTACTGCTTTTTTTAAAGAGAAAATATGGAACCATCTTTAGCACAGATCTGATTAAGTTGGCTCTTACTTAGAAAACCACATTATCTATTAATCCTTCAGTATTTATAGGCTGGAGGGAGACATTTGTTTAAAATTTATATACAGCTTTTCACTAACAAGCTTGACAAATAATATTACAATAAAAAGCTATGTGCAATTCTGCACTGGGGATTATTTTAATCCATTTCATTTCTTTCATCTTCTCATTAGGTACAAGTTCCATAAGCTAATTTTTATTTTTCTGCAGCATTAGAACATCTCAACAAGATTCCTCAGACTTGCAGGAACTGAGGGGCATATGCACAGCATATAATAACTGCATTATTATCAGTCACTATGTTTTAAGAGTCTATATAATGGCAGACTCTAGAAATACGGGATAAGCTGAATTACTAGTTTGCCTGCATTAATGTTGTGGAAATCATCTTCAGGCAAGAGTTCAGGTTGAAAGACGGCCAGGAGAGTATGAATATCAATGTAGAATTAAAGAGAATTATGATTTGTCCTGTTTTAAAAAATTGATACTGATCTTTTAATGGTTTTGCCACTATGAAATACATCCTTGTAAAAACTGCATAACTTTGAGAGCTAAATAAAGCACCCATGCATCTTTCAATTAGCTATTAACTCTGTCAAGGATACTATTCTGTATTTTTAGACAGAATGTTAACAGATTGTAGGGTCATTCCAATTTTATTTTTCCCTCCGCCAATTTAAAAAAATGGATGTGGATGAGCCAAGCTGGAGATCTGTTTAGGCCAAGCTCTCCCAAACTAATTAATCCAAAATTTAACACATAATATGTTTAACACATAATAAATAAGCATTGTTTTCTCTACTTCTGATGAGACAATCAATTTTAGATATAAAAAGATGCTTAAATATGAAAATAGAGCAAAGATACATGGAATTGTGAGAAAAAAGTAAACCAGTGTAACCTATAAAATCTACACAGCGCAGCACATTATCGATTAATCCTGTCCAGTCAATAGAGCAAAACTATTCCCAGTAAATATTAGAACTTTTCTCTGTAGCAGTTTCCTAAAATAATCAAAGTATTTATATATTTGCAGGGCTTTGGAAGAAAAGGCTTGGGGGTTCATTACTTGTTCTGTTTGTTTTCCCAGTTTCTAAAAAAGGTCTACAAAGTTAGCCTCTGGAAATAATAATTTATTAAACTTGCATACCACTTAGCTCTCGGAGACTCTGAGCTGCTATGAAATTAAGCTTGGCAATAATGCATACTTCGCTGCTTTCTAAAAAAGATGTCAAATGCCACCAGCAGCCTTTTGACAAACTGTAAAGAATTCCATGTCTGGAATACTTTCAGCACTCCTTCTGAGCCACTATGGAGTGTCAGTGGCTACAATTCCACATCATGACTTTCTAGAGGATCACTGAAAAATCATCTAGTAATACTATGTCATCACCAAAGAGGACAAGGAAAATTGTCTTGGTCCTTGTTTCATGGGAAGTTGAAGAATGGATACAGTAAGCCCACCTCCCAAAAATAAAAGGCTGTGAATAAAAGGCTGTAGGAAATATGCTGGGTTCCTACTCTGAAGTAGCTTATTAAATTTTGCTTTAAAATGCTTGATAGATTTAATGCATGATAGATGGTTTATGGCTTAATCCCACACAAAAGCACCCAACTATAATTAATTTAGCAAAGATTAACCAAATCACATCCCTCTGAAACATATGAATCAGCCAATGCAATTTATACAGTGCAACCAAGGCACTGTTTTATAAAAACCTATGAACTGTTTTATTTTTTTAATGGATTAAAATGTGAAGCTTTGAAGAGCCTATGAGGCTGAATTTGGAAGTTAACTGAGTGGATATTTGCAGGGCCTTGTGATAACAGGAAACAATTCTATTGTTTAAATATAAATTTTAAGTTTTATAAATTATAGACAATTTAAAGAAAGAAAACTATCTTTCCATTTGTATTCTCCAAACAAGCTCTTCTTTTATAAACTGTCCTTAAGATTTTTTTAATAGTCTGAAACATGAGGATTTGAGGAGTTGAGTTGCCAAATTTGGCATCCTACATCAATGTTTTTCAACCTTGGCAACTTGAAGATATGTGGACTTCAATTCCCAAAATTCTCCAACCAGTATTAGTTGGGGAATTCTGGGAATTGATCAACTTATTTTCAAGTTGCCAAGATTGAGAAAGAATACTTTAGACATTTTTAGTCCTTTAAGACAAGGAAAAAAAAGTGAGACAACCAGTTGAGTGCATTGTCAAAAATGCTGAATTAGAAAATGGAGGATTGCAAGTTCTAATCTTGCCTTAGGCAGGAACGCTGGCTGGGTGGCTTTGGGCCAGTCACCCTCACTCAACGCATCCCACCTCACAGTTGTGTTGCTATGGTGAACAGAAACATGTCATGCAAATGATATAAATCAGGGTGTACAACTTTGATAGCTTTAAGACGCATGGACTTCAACTCCCAGATAACTGGCTGAGGAATTCTGGGAGCTGAAGTCCATGCATCTTAAAATTGCCAAGGTTTGATACCCCTGATATAAATTTGGCAAGAGCCTTCTTTTCCATTTGATTCCCTTCCCATTGGTAGCCCTTGCATCTTGCTTTCTCCTCCTTCCTTTGGCTTTTTCCTTCCCGAGAGCCTTTTCAATCTTGTTCACTCCGTCGATTGACCTGGCGGCCTTCGGCTCTTTTCAAGCCCCCGCCCCATTTGTCTGGGATGGCGTGAAGAAGGGGGTGGAGCAGATGACCTCTGAGGTCACTGCCAAACCTCCCATGGGAAATCTGCTTGGTTGAAAAAACTCGAAAATACAGGTATTTTCGGCTGCTGAGCAAGAAAACAGAAGGCTCCTGTTTTATACACGCCAGTAGGAAAATATTTGACCGAAATCCCCGCCCGCTTCTGTCTTGTCAATGATGGTCTCCCGGGCTCGCTATTCTCTTTCTCGCCTCCCGGGCCGGGCCAGGCCCGGCCCGGCCCGGCCCGCCCCTGAGCAGCTTTCGAGGGCCGAACGGCGCCCCTCAGCGGCTCACCTCCCGCCGCACGTTCAGCAACGAATAATAGTCCTCATTGTCCGGTGCTTCATCGCCTGAAGAGGCCGCCGCCATCTTGTCGACCTTTCACCTCCGCGCACGCATGCGTGTTGATAAAAGCAGCCTCCCGGCCGGTCTAAAAAAAGAACGGGAAAGGAAACGGCCGCATTTCAGAGCGCCCCCTTGAGGCGAGATTATAACCTCGCGGGTCGCAGAGGAACTCTAGCGAGCTCGCGAGACAAGAACAGCCGGCGCTTGCGCGGAATCGAAAAAGCTGGCGGAAGGTAAAAGCACATGAGCAGAGGCGATGGAAAGGACTGGGGGGAAGGACGGCCGCGAGCTTTTGAAGGAGGCGACGCGCGAGCCATGGCACGCATGCGCTTGTACTGACGGCCTACACTTCAGATCGGCAGAAGCAAAACGCCGCTCGCGTGTGGGCGGCTCTCCGCGCTGCCTGTCTCGGCGATTGCGAAGCGGAGGGTGCGAGCAACGCGGGAGCAGTGTACAAAGTGCAATAAATCGAACACAGTCAAAACAGGGGAGGGTGTGGGTGTAAGCAACGTGCAAAATGCAAGAAATAGCATTATAATTATGTCGCGTTATTGTAGACATACTATCTGTAATACAATGTATAAAATTATAATGCAGCAACTTAATAACAAATGCTCTTTGCGATTTGCAACCCCACCTGGATGCTGACGAAAACAACCGGCCGTTGGCTGTGACAATTCATGTGTGGAATCAGAATGATATGAGGTGCAATCCCAAAACATCTGGAGCACGACTCAGACACTGTGGGCATTGACAAAATACGTCAGTCAATTGCAAAAGGCAGCATTACTCAGAATAACTGATTTGCATCCTGCAATGAGATCTTTAACGTGGGCAACTGCCTCTCCCAGGTCCTTGGGAAGGACTCGATGGCTGGACAAAAGGCCAAATCCAGTCTAAACATTTGTTGAAATCTGTGCATCTTGCTGAGGCTGAGAAATACTGCTTTGGTGGACATGAAACCAGTCTCAGTTTCCTACAAGTGGTTTCAGGGATGTAGCCAAACAAAGGATAAAATTATGGTGGCTGCAGAAGGACCCATCCTACCCCAAATCTCCAAACTGGGACCCTCTGGGAAGGGCCCTGAGTCCTATCAACAAATCATGGATTTGTCTTCTCCCAAACCAGCTAGGCCTTGGGAAGAGTTTCCGATGCCTTTGATTTTCAAGAGGACTTGACTGGTTTTATGTTCAACGTCATTAAATTGCAATTAAATTGGACAGATAAGATAACATCAAACAGGGTTTTGCTGAAAGCTTTGGGTCTCCCTCCTTGGCAACATCTAGTTTGATATTTCAGTCTCCCAGCACCCGTTTTGGTGATAGTGGTAGTCGTGATTTTGAGTGGATTGATCTGAGATTTTCTCCCTACCCAAAGCTGCCTTCCAAACAATTCAGGCCACCACAGCCAAGCAAGGTCTAAAACTGATAACTGCCTGTGCTTTTCTCCAAAACAGGATCCCCCTCCCATCCTAGCTGCTCCCCAGATCATGGGCATTTTGCCTTTGGAGTCACCTAGGTCTGAAAAAAGAGGGCAGAACCTTTGTTTCCTTCTGACTAATCCATTTATTATGCAACAACAGATTTTGTGAGCTGCAGCTGCAGTCTTCAGATGCACAGAGCAGCTGGACCCATGTAGGATTCACACACTGCAGTTCCATCAGATGGAATGTGCAGCTTGAAGGATTGGGGGGAATGTTGGCAGTAGCACCCCACTTCCAAAGGAGGAGGCTGCAGATTCCAGAGGGGGGCCCAAGACAAGAGACTGCAGGGTCTGGACTGGATGGGGAGGGAGGAAAAGGTTCAAGGTAGACACATCCTAGAATTTCCCAGGGTATATTTCTAAGGTTAGAAGGTTGTAGCTTTAATCTGGCAAGATTCTGTTGATTAATACTGTATTAGCTTATAAAGAACTGAATTAAATTGAATCTCACTGTGTCATTTTTGGGCTGAGGCCTGATATCCATGATACAGAATTCTTGTCACTCTGAAATTGGTTAGTTGGGAAAGGTGCTGCCAGACTCCAGATCTGTTACCTCCAAAGACTAGTACAGCTTTACTCCAACAATTCTTACAATTAGGCCCCGATTACAAGATTTCTCTCTGTCTCGTTGAAGTTTAAGCTGTCTTCTCTCATTCTTAAAGAGAAAATAACCTCTAATCCTTTTCTTTGTTTCTTTTTTAAATTTAATTTTCTGTGTTTGAGTTGAGCTGGGAATTTAAGGCTATTTGAGTGGTTTTTTCACTGTTACTTCTCCAGAAGAAATGAGTCAGGAGGCAGAAAAGTGAGGAGGTATACAATGGTGGAAACTTGCTGAATTTTAGTTCATACCCACTCAGGGTGTCCTTAGATGATGATACAGCTTGTAAGATCAACTGGGCATGCATGTATGTGCGTGTATATCTAAAATTGTCTTGTGGCAGCCTTGCAAATACAAGTTGCATTTTGGACGAGGAGCAGAAATGACGTTGATGAAAATGGATTTTAGTCCAGGCCAAGCCAAGCTCCTTCATGAGATTTTAGCAGAGGCCAATTTGTGCATTCCAAAGATTGAGTTATCTGGATGGATTCTAAATGAACTCTCTTTCCTCCTCACCCAATTAAAAAAAAATCCTTCTTTGAAAGGATAGAGCTGGGTCACTGTTTTCTCCTTTGTAAGCTGGCTCACTGTTTTCTCCTTTGAAAGCTGCCGTTTTCCAGCATGCTAGAAGGCTTTCTTGGAGCATTGAGGATTAATATTTGAAATTTCACATTGGAGTCTTTTGAACTCCATGCTATTTGATTTTTCAAAGTTCCAAAATATATATCTATGAAGCCCTCTGCATATCTTCACAATGTTCACTGCCCCAAATTAAAAACTTTTAGGCTGATCTGCAGTTGTCCTATATGCAGCCAACTTTGAACCCCATCAGTTATTCAACAGAGGAAAATGAGTGCCTTGTTACCCTTGTGCAAAAAAGAGAGGCTGTAATGATCAGTGGGAATGATCTTCGGAGACAGGAGGAAGAGCTGCAGATAAGAGACAGCTGAGCCCATAGAAGGAAATAGAGTGTGGAAAGCATCTTAGGAAAGACCTTCACTAGTTTCTTGAGTTGTAAAGATGAGGGGAAAGAGAGGTACTTTCAGATTTGCAAGATTCTATTTGTGTAACCTTACAATAAAGATAATGTTAGTATTTCATGCTTGGACTACCTAGAAGAGCTCATCCTTGTGCATCCTGGAAATTTCAGTCCTATAGCCTGTGCTTTTTAAGCATCTACCCACATGTGCAAGAAAGCCAAAAACTTTCCCGTGGAGAGATGGGCAGACAAAGTGTTGGTGAGAACAAATGGCTTGAATGCCCTTTTCCTGACTGACATTGGTTGTGTGAATCAGTCAGGAGATTAGAGCCTCCTTCCTTGGCCACAGCTACCCTCCCCCTTCAGCCAGAGAAAGTTTGGAAGCTACAGAGGGGGCAACAAGATTTTTAAAGCTTTGAAGCATTCTCTTATTCCACACGCTTCAGGATCAACAGCTGGTCATGTGAACAAGAGCCAGCCAGCCAGGCATGACATCCCCAAAGTCTGAAATGCCCTGAGCCCATAATCTTGATCGTTGCCAGTTTAAAGCCAGCTGCATTTGGTGTTGTGCAGCATTTGAATGACGTGACACATTGATTGCTGTGCACTTGGCAAAGATGCTGTCTAGCTGTGTATTAGCCAAAGTTATAAATGGAAACTTCAAAATTCAGAATACTAGATTGAGTGCAGGGGTTGGAGAATAGAGAATTAAATAAGTCCTTTTTTTCTGTCTGTCTTGTGCATCTGGCCATTTCCAGTCTTTGTGGGATTTAGGACTGCAGTTCTTGCATTTTTCTATCCCTTCAAAATGGGCACAGGATTTCTAGAGGAATGTGACATTATGAGACTAAACTTTTTTGCTGTGGCAAGGAGAGATTGCTTTAAATTCCTATAATTTGCCTCTTGGAATGAGCAAATGGAATTGTGTAGTTGGAAGTCACCATGAGGATCATCAAATCCAACCCTGTGCAGGGTGCATATAATGGTTGTGGGAATGAACTTGGGAGACAGGAGGAGGGGTGCAGATTAGGCAATGGTCAGATAAGAGGCAGCTGAGGTCACAGAAGGAAATGGGGTATATAAAGCATATCAGGGGGTACCCTCACTAGTTTGTTGGGCTGTAAAGGGTGAAGAGAGATGCTTTCAGACTTGCAAGATTCTGTTAATATAACCGTACAATAAAGTACAATTAGTTCATCTAGCTATAGTTTTTGTCTGGACTACTTCACAAGGTTGACATCAATCTTGTAAGTCACTTTTTTCC
>JANHZU010006204.1:293484-310039 GCA_032468055.1 Acrochordus granulatus | reverse complement strand
TTAGAGAGGTTTCTTCCTGAGATTTCCTTCTCATGCCCCATTTCCTTCTATGGGCTCAGCTGCCTCTTATCTGACCATTGCCTAGTCTTCCAAGGTTGTTCCCACAGACCATTACAGTGCAAGAAAACCAACCACCTATGAAATTAAAGGTAGAGAACTTAGAACATGGAAAGGAAAATTCTTCCCCAGCTATGTTGATAAGAGGCATTTGTGTGTGTGTGTCTAACTATCAAAATCCCATCTGCAGTTGAGCAACGGAAACCTGACCATTTTTTAAATGTGTGTTGCATATAAAGAGACCTGGTCATAACCTCCCATCTTGACTTTTTTGACAAACACCTCCATGGATACCCCTCTGCCAAAAGATTTGTAAGATGGTTTTTCAAAGCTGTTTTTAGGATAAAACAACTGCAGCTTCTACAGATGTAATTTTCACCCCATTTGCTATAAAAGTCAAATCAATTGAATTAGAAAATTGATTTAAACCTGGAAGGATTTATCAACAGGGTTGACAATGAAAGCTAAAGCTTATTCTGATGGGGTTTCTTTTGCTGTAAGGAGTTCCAGGTAAAATGTGAAAGATGGAAGTTGTTTTTTTTTCAAGAGGAAAATGGTTATTTATGCTCCTGTAAATTATTTTGCCCTGTATGCAAAGTCTAATTATGACTCTGGTGATATGGAAATAGAAAAGCACAGACTCTTCAGTCTACTGAGGATGAATGAATTTAAAAATACAATCTTGCCTAGTTGACAGCAACAGCAATCATGGTTTGTTTAGCAGCTCAGGATCTTCAGCCTTGTACTCCAAAGCCAGCAAGTCTGATGCAAAACACCCTCTTTCTGCTCTGGGGCCTTTGCTGAAATGGATCTCTTTGGAAGTAGGCACAAGGGGATCCCATAGCTTGTAAATCCCTCTTTCTGAGCTGGGAAAGCCAATAAGCATGCAAATGTACACCCCTTCTGAGCATGCATTTGCACACTTTTCTGCCAGGAAAAATGATTTTTGGCAACTAGGAGAAAAGAAAACTCTAGTTGTGCTTTCCAAAGAGCTGAGCCATCATCTCATGCTTGGGGGAAGGCATAATTTCCTTTGGAGCCTTGTCTTTTGTTTGAAGAGATCTTAAAAGAGGAACAAGATGGATCCAGGATGCATAATAGTAAGAAAAACTGATTTTTTTTCCTCTCTGGCATCTTTTCCTCCTTTTCTCTCTGCCTCCAAAGGTTTTTGAAATTAGGACAAAGTCATAAGCTTCCCTGAGGGACAAACCTCTCAGTCCAATTGAATTTAAACATTCCCTGCTTCAAAGAAAAGCAGCTTGAGGGATCAAACCAATTCAATTCAGAGTTTGGTGGAAATCCAGGGTCTGTTTCACTAGATTGGATGATTCCAGCTGTCCTTAGTTTTCCAAGCAGAGACCTTGAGTTTTATTAAGCCAAGTTAAGGGAGGGAGGCTGGCTGCTGTGTCCTGAAATGATCAGTCATAGAATCTTCAATGGGTATTATCGAGACCATCTAGTCCAAGCCCTGCCAAGGGCAGGCATCCAAATTAAAGCGCAGAATCCTAGAGTGGAAGGGATCTTGAAGATTATTTATTCCAAGGATGTCCAACCTTGGCAACTTTTAAGATGTGTGGACTTCAACTCCCAGAATTCCTCAGCTGCCAATTCCTCTTAAAGTTGCCATGGTTGGGCACTCCTGATCTAGTCCAACTATTGCCCAGGGTAGGCAATCCAAATTAAAGCTCAGAATCCTACAATGGATCTTAGAGATCATCTAGTCCAACCCTTGCCTCAGGCCACCCTCTCCCTGGAAGAAAGGTGGTTATGAATCTGAGTTATCACATTAGATAAGTGAATCTGCCTTAATGCTACCAACCTCCCAGGGATGTTGGGCAGAGAACACCGAGAAAAGAAAGGACATCCTTGTATTCTCCAAGTGACCTTCTTATCTCCTTAAGCTTCTCACTTGTTCACAAATCAATAATTAAGCTGGGTGTGCTTCGCTCCCAGAGCCCACCAAACCTTCTCCAACTCTTTTCCTCTCCCAAATCTCTTCCCCTCTACCCCAAATTGTTTTCAGGATGGGAATTTGAGATTAATGCTCTTTCTTGATATTGCCCACATATGATGCTCTTCAAGGCTTAGTGGAATTGGTATTGCAGTGGGGAATTGCAAGGAGAGGCTGGTTCTTTCTTGCCAAATTGTCCAGTCGGCCTTTGTAAGGGACAAAAGGATTATGCAATTGACCTGGATGGCCCCCAAATACTGTGTATGTGTGTGCGTGCATCCTTCTCTGCTTTCTCAGGAGGCCCATGTGCAGAAAGCCCAGTGATCCCTTTTCTTCCAAATTCCATCAAATGCACAAGATAAGCTGTGCATATGCCTGGACAGATGCCAGTGTATTTGTTTGTATATTTGTATGTGCTAAAATTCCCCCTAAAGAAGCAGCTCCTTGTAGGCTTTCCTATGTTTCTAGCCAGTTTGCCTTTCTTTCAAAGGAGATGCCCAGGGCTTCTTTCCGAAATAAATGCTCCTTCTGTCAATCTCTTGCAACCAGCAGATCACAAGTTTCTCCTCGAAAGAGACTAGAACATTGCTTTCTTCATTAAACCAGCAGAGTTTGATCACTTCTGGAGAAAGTGGATATTCTTACGTAAGCTGGAACCAGAGGGAGATGGTTGGAAAGGCTAGATGCTTATGTTCTAAATGCAAATGGACAGTATGAATAATGCAAATTCCAATTCTTATGAAAATGAGAAGCCTAATTGCATTACCTACACACAGAAGGAGAGGAGGGAGGGGGATGCTCCTATGACAAATATTTAACAAGCTGTTTTGTGCTGTTTATATATCATTTTGTCTTTTCCTGAAGATCTATTTCTCACTCAGATCTCTGGATCCTCTCCTGTTTTTCTTTAAGATCTCAAGGAGGTCCTTCTCCTTCTCCAAGATCCCAAAGATGTCTGTCTCCTTCTCTGGGATCTTAAGGAGGTCCTTCTCTTTCTCCAAGATATCAAAGATTTTCTTCTCCAAGATCCTAAAGACGTCCTTTTCCTTCTCCAGGATCAGAAGGATGTTCTTCTCCTCCAGGTTTTCAAGGATGACCTTCCCCTCCTTCTCTCCTGCTCTTCTCTAAAATACCAAAGGTATTTTCTCCTTCTCTAATATCTCAAAGATGTCCTTCTCCTTCTCCAAGATCTCAATGATCTCCTCCTCCTCCTCTCCTCCTTTTCTCCAAGGTCCCAAGGATGTCCTTCTCCTCCAGGATCTCCTTCACCTTCTCCTCTTCTGCTTTCCTCTAAGGTCCCAAGGATGTCTTCCTCCAGGATCTCCTTCCCCTCTTCTGCTCTTCTCCAAGATCCCAGGATACCTTCTCCTTCTTCAAGATCTCAAGGATGTCCTTCTCTTTCACCAAGATCTCAAAGAAGTCCTGCTCCTACTCCAGCAGATCTTCACCTCCTCTTCTGGTCTTTTCCAAGGTCCCAAAGATGTTCTTGGAACAAAGGGCCCAGAAAATCCTCCACTTCTCAAACTCCAGCAGATGTTGACCTTGCAATGAACACACTGTCACATTTGAGCTTGCAAGGATGGGCTATAGTTTTGAGGTCTTTTTCTACTATGCTGCATTGTAATTTTTAATACTGGGAGGGAGCTGTATCCTAATCAATGCCCAGTCCAGAAATTTAGGTGAGGCAGCATGTTGGGGTAATTTGTGGTCTGGAAAATGGTTTATTTCAGGAACCAGCTTACCTTAAGGAAGATGTATGCCACTTAAACATCAGATTAAATTATTATAACTAAGATTCATCTAATTTTGGAAGCCACAGTTGGTAAAGTCACTATCCACAACATCCCTCTCCCCATTGCACTCCCAAAGGAATGGGTCAGTGGATGGCATTGCCCTATGTCATTTCTTCTGAAGCAACCAGGACAAATGCCCCAAATCCAACATTTCCCTTGAAAATGCCATAGCACCAATTACCAATTTATCATCAGTTTACCATTGAGAAGGCAACATCTCCAAGGAGGAGGGAAAAAAAGTGTTTGGAAGAATCTAACAGCCCTCCAAAACTGGTTCAGTAACTTCCTGTTTTCACATAACTTCCTGCTTTCCTACCCAAGACACACTCTGGGATTAAACTCTCTACTTTCTCACTTTGCCAATGTAACCTTTCTTTTATGCTTTTAGCAGGTGTAGGGCCCAGAAAAGTCAAGTCTATTATCAACATGGCTCCAAGGGAAAAGGATTCTTCCCACCCTTAAAATAACATCTTTAATGTTGCGTGTGCACTTCTGTTCCAGATGCTGCCATCAAACATGCTCAGATGAGGATCCAGCTGTAAGACAGGACAAGAGCTGTCCACTGAGGGAGAGAGGGGAAGATAGAAAGTCTGCTAAAATCTCCCTCAAAATAGAAGGAAAAAGAGGAGGAGAAAGAGGAAGGGGGAAGGAGAGTGGAAGAAGAGGAGGAGAACCAGCAGCAGCAGCTTTTTGAGCACTTGATGCTTCTTGCTTCCCAGCACATGGTTTACCTTAGTCCATTTCCACTTTAGTCCATTTCCAGTTTTGGCTCCATAGATCAGACCATATTGGATGGGATTCCGTAGCAGATGGATGAAAGATATCCAAAAAGATATAAAATGAAGCCCCGTTCAAGGAGAGTAGGGTCTTCTGCAGGAGCTGTGGAATGAGATCTAGAAGCTTCAATATCTAGAACAATGTTTCTCAACCTTGGGAACTTGCAGATGTGTGGATTCCAATTCCTAGAATGGCTATGCAGCATCCATGGACTTCAATTCCCAGATTTCTCCCTTCTGGCTAGGGAATTCTGGGGGTTGAAGTCCATACCTCTTTAAGTTCCTAGAGTTGAGAAACACTAATCTAGAACCATTTCTGACACATGCCTGGAACTTCTATGACCTCTCTTTTCTGACCTGCCCTATCTTGAAAGGCTGGCAGCTGTGGCCTTTCTGCCTTCCTCTAATTTATGACAGCAATCAAATTAAAGGGCCAGGTTTGTCATAAGTCACAAACGATTTGTCTGCCTTCTTTGGCAAAAAACACTTTTTCATGATTATATCCTTGCTCTTTGCAGTTAATCAACTGACTGGTCAATCAATGGCAAATTTGTGAATTTAAAATTTTTGTCTCTGAGGTGAGGGCACAGCTGAGTCCAAATCTGGGTCACCTATAAATGTCCTTTTTTCCTCCCCTGGTGGAAATTTTCTCCTATTTGGGTGCTATGGAGAAGCAACTGTCCAAATACTTCTCTGTCCGTCTATCTCAGTTCTCTAGAATTCCATTTGTCTTCCACCCATCAATATTTGATCAGGACATATTTCTTCCTAAATTGGAATCTGGAGCTATAAAAGGAGCCTCCTGTAATGGAACTCTGTCCCCGCTGGGGAAGAAAAAGGGGGTGTATCTATCAGCAACACCTGGAAGATGAGTGGAATTCAACTACTGACCCCAAAAGATGAGTAAAAATGTCAGGGATCCCTCCAGGCTGTGGAACAGAAACAGAAAAGAAGATGGAGTAAAGGTAATGGGAGTCCAATTTCAACCAGAAATTAATCCAAGGTAGCGGAGAACTCCTGTAGTCACCAGGAATCTGATTTAAGGCTTCTACAGCACTCCTTTTTTAACTGTAATCAACCTTCAATCCCTTTTTAGGTTATGCAAAGAATTAATTTTTTCCTCCATTTCTCATCTCAGAATCAGCCTTTGGAAATTGGTCTGGGGACTGCAAAAGGTTGCAGAGGTGGCATGCAGATTCTGGGGCTTCAAGCCAGCAGAGATGGGGTTCCCTAGGGTCCTTAAGACCCCCTCCCCCTTTCTGCTTCTTTGCAATTATTTTTGTGGCATCTTTGACTGGTTCTGAATGCAGACATATGCTTTGGCAATTAATTACAAATTAAAATCCACATGGAGTTGTTCTCTGTCCCTTGATGCATTCAGTGCTCCCTTTCTGTCAGCTGGAGGTGCATACTTACCTCTTTCCCATGTGATGGCATCTCCATTCAAGACCAAGGAAGATTCAGAGGAGGCTGCCTGTTGCCTCCCTGTGTGAGTACAGGGCTTGCCTAATACCAACCTGCCTTCTTTGGGGACTATCCCTTGATTCAGTTTTAAGGTGGGTTTTTTTTAGCTACTAATGATGAAGTTCCAAAATCTTGTCCCTTCTCTCAACATGCAGTCCTTTCCATCTTGACCTCTTTTCAAACATTCCCAGAATTACGACTGATAATGAGTTAATGTGCTGCACAAATATCTAACTCAGTTGCTGTTTGGAGATAAATGCAATTACCCTGGACGAGTGAGAGTCTTCAAAGACATGTTTGGAGATAAGGTAATGCAATTAACCAGAGTGGCATCAAAGTAAGTTTAATGGAGCGGCATTGCTTAAACAGAGGCAAAGTCCTAAAAGAGGACTATCTATCCAGATAGATGGGCTCTGGCCAATGTGGAGAATTCTGGGAGTTAAAATTCTACCCATGATCCAGGATGTAAGATGTTCTCCTAAACCATGCTGGCTGGGATAGTCTAGGAGTTGAGTCCACCCATCTTCAAGTTGCCAAGGTTGAAAAATGCTGTCCCAGAACACTGAAAAATTGGTGTTAGGTGGATTCCCTCCTGCACTCCTCTTATTTCATCCTCCCCCAGCTCCCCCTTGACTTGATCTGAGCTCTTCCTTGCAGATTTTTTTCAAAGAACCATCCCAGTTTGTGAAAACAATAACTACACAATCCAACTCCAGCTGGGAGATGCTGGAAAGAGTACTCTGAATTTCCCATGGAAAATGGGACTTTTAACAGACCCAGAAGTCATGTAACCCTCAGCGGCCGCTTGTGTTGTAATCAGAACTTCAGCTGCTCTGTATCAAAATGGTACTTCACCTCCCCAGCACATCGGCCCTCTATAGGAAGGACCTATATATAGGAACCCTGGAGCCGCTAGTCTTGGGCAGATACTAACAGGAATAAAATTGGAGTAAATTTTCTGATAGTACAGCTCTATACTGCACTGGTTAGGCCACATTTGGAATATTAGGACCAGTTTTGGTCATCACAATACAAAAAAGATTTTAGGACCCTACATACAATGAACAGCTAAGAGAACTAAGTATGTCTAGCCTAAGGGAGAGAAGGCTTAGTGATATGATAGCATCTTCCAATACTTGAAGGGCTGTCACAGAGAAGAGGGAGTAGATTTATTCTCCATAGCATCTGAGGGCAGGGCAAAAAGCAGTGGGTGGAAACTCATCAGAGGGAGATCCAATCTGGAAGTATGGAGAAATATCCTGACAGTGAGAACGATTAACCAGTGGAAGAGATTGCCTCCTGGAGTTGTGGGTGCTCCATTGCTGGAGGTTTTCAAGAAAAGGTTGGACAACCATTTGTCCAGGAAGGCAGAAGGACTCCTGCCTTGGGTTGGACTAGAAGACCTCCGAGGTCCCTTCCAGGCCTAGGAGTCCATGAAAAGCATCCTAGCCCAACCAACTGGCTGGTTCACTGTTCACAGGGACAAAACTTTGCCATTGCGACCATGGAGCAGGCTTTTGTCTTAATGTAATGGCTCAATGGCCAGCATGCCATAGAGGATCCATGGTGGTATACCAAGTTTGTCATCCAATGTGCAACGGTTCCCAAGTAAGGTGCAAGAGGAAGCAAGAAGGAAAAGTGTTGTCTTAGTGCCCACAGTGAGACCAGCAAGGCTGGCAAAGAGGAAATACTGATGACAAAAAAAGAAGAGAACTGAGCAAAAGTTCTGAGAACTGAGCAAAAAATTTAGTTTTTCAAGGTCTTTTAGATCACAGGGAAAGAATGGCACTCACGCTAGCATGCACACGTGTGATCTGGGCAAATACCGAACAAAGAGCAATTCTGCACGTTAGTCTGACAGCAGGGACTTTTATTTTTTCTTTCTTTGGCTGATGTGGGTGCTCATCTTCAGTTTATGGCCAGAGGAGATCTCCCTTATCCTGCATTTTTACCAAGCAAAAAGATATAAAACTTTAAACAAAAATAATAATTGAAGCAAAGAATGGAGGGGAATGGATTGCAGATATATGCATGTTTTCAAAGGTACATAGGCTCCTCATTAATATATGGTGTGTATGCATACACATTGGTATATACATACCGACATAGATATATACACACATGCATACACATACATACACATATATATATATACATGTATACATGTACATACAGATATATGTATGTCTATGCGTCTCTGTGTGTATGTAAATGTGTGTGTGTATGAGAGAAAAGAGAAGAGCTCTGTGCGGGGCTTGTCAGAGCCCTGGGGTAGACTGCTGCAGGACATGGATGTTCTTTTGCAGTGTTTCTCAACCTTGGCGATTTGAAGATGTGTGGACTTCAACTCCTAGAATTCCTCAGCCAGCCAGCAACGGTGTCACCTTGCTGATGTGAACTGCTTTCTAGAGACAGGGAAAACAAACAGATTTTCTAGTATGTTTATCCTCTTGCTAGCAGTGCAGAAGGTCCTCGATGATGGAGATGAAGGGTTTTTCTTTACAAATGGGAGAGGTATATGGAAGGCTCTTAGCTTTTCACCCTTGGAAATAAATAAATAAGAGTTTTTTGGAAATTCTGGACTACCAAGATGAGGCAGAGATGGTGAGCTGCAGAAAGGAAGAAAATAGTATGGACAAAGGAAGAGAAAAAAGAAGCATGTGAATTGATGCAGGGAGAGCATGAGATATTCTCCAAATAGGATTCAAGAAAACATATTCCTTGGCCAATGAAGAGGTGGCTCTCAGATATCATAGAAATGTAAAATTAATTCCCAAAGGGTTTACCAACAAGTGAACTTATACCCACATTATTTATACCCTTTCTGATATACTTGCTTGTATTCTTGGGGCATTTCCCCCTTAACTCTGCCTCCTCCACCCCAATGCTATTGTGAAATGCTGGGAGCCCTTCTGGTTTGAGCCTGAGAAATCCTCTTCGCTACAGAAAGAAGATGTAATAAATCTATCATCTGAAGATACTCCATAAATGGTTGCCAGGCTAACACAAAAGTGTTGTCTCCTGGAAACGCTGAAAGCAATTCAGACATGAAAATTAAGTCAGGATGCTGAGATTCAAGGCCTTGGCACTTCCAGATGATTGTTTTTTGCTGTAGGGTGTATGGCAAGGTGGGGATTCCTTCTTTCCTTCCTCCCCTTTTCTTTTCCTTTCTCTTTTCCTTCTTCTCTCTCTTCTCTTCCTTTGTCCCTTCCTTCCTTCTTCTCCCTCCTTCCTCTTCCTTCCTCTTTATTTTCTCCTTCTTTTTCTTTTCTTCTCCATCTTCCCTCCCTCATTTTTCCTTTCTTTGTTCCTTCCTTCCTTCCTTCCTTCTCCCTCCCTTTCTTTTCCTTCCTCTTTTCTTCTCCCTCCCTTCCTCCCCCTTCCTTCCTTTTCCTTTTTTCTTTCTTCTCCTTCCTTCCTCTTTCCTTTTGTTCCTTCCTCTTCTTTCTTCCTCCCTCTTTCCCCTTCCCTCCCCCTTCCTTCCTTCCTCTCCATCCATCCTCTTCTTCATCTGAAGACCTGTTCACAATACCAGCCAGCCAATCAGACCAACTTTCTTCTCAGCTGCCTCTCCTTGCGCAACCCAAACTCATCTGAAGCAGGATGAGTCATGGCAACTGGACTTTTTTTCTTGGTTAGACTCAGTTGCCATGACTCAACCTCCAAATGATTGTACCTGGAGACTGAGAATCCTCATCGACATCTGAGGTGGGAGTGGCATCAACCCTACAGCTCTTAAAGAGATCTGAGGAATAGCCTGGCTGCAGATGCCATCCACCAGGCACCTTCAGGCAGAGGGCTCTCGCAAAGTCATCTACTCAGCTCTGTCCTCTGGGCTGCTGTGGTCTGGCGGCCCCCTATTTATGAAAGGATCTCTTGGCTCCAGCTTGCTGAATCCTTTGGCTGTTTACAGACCAAGGACTTTCTGACTAGCCATAGACATGGAGTAAGGACTGTAGGAAACAACACCAATTTGGAAGATACAGATGCTACTCACTGGGCGAGGTGGGTTTGGGGCCCTACTGGCAGAACTCCTCTCAAATGTGTCAGCCTCAGAGGAAAGACCAGATCCCTCACCATTGGTTCCCTGCCCCATAGCCCTCAACGGGGTCTTCTTCCTTGTGATGGAGATCATGTCCCAATGAAACAAGAGAGAGATTAATCGGGCTGCTTCACTTGCAAGTTTCCCAACAGCTTTTCTGTTCCTTCTCCAGCAAGGTTCCCAGGCTGAAATATTTAATATTTAGCTGCCTTTCTTGGTAAATAATTGATGCCCCATCTTAGCAGCAGAAGAACATCAACCCGCTTCATTGTTGACAAGCAGAACAGAGTGTTCTCTGGCTCTCTGAAACATTTTCTAGAAGTGAACTCGGGTCTCCCATGAAGACGACATCTTGTTCCATTTCCAAAAAGGAGATGCCTTGCTCTCTTTCCAAAAAACACATGGATCAGGAGGAAAAAGGGCTTGGTGGCAAATGGGAACTAACTCAAGGGTCTATGGAGTCATTCTTTATAGGGCAGGGGAAGGGATCTGGCATTAATCCCTCATCCTCATTTATGAAATTTCTCCAAAATACAAAGAGATACTGGATGCTGGGTTCTGTTGCATTAGTTTTTGTTTTTATACATTATTTTAAGAATACAGGTAGTTCTCAACTTACAGCCATTCATTTAGTGATCATTCAAAATTATGACAGCAGTAAAAAATGTCTTAGGACCAGTTCTCATACTTAAAAGTGTTGCAGCATCCCCACAGTCATGTGATCATCATTTGTAATCTTCCCAGCTGGTTTCTGACAAGCAAAGACAACTGGATTTGCTTAACAACCATGTGATTCACTTAACAACTGCAATTATTTGCTTAACAACTGTGTCAAAAAAGATTGTAAAACACATGTGCTCCTGAGATGCCTCACTTAACAAATTCATTGCTTAACAACAAATTTTCCATTCCTAATTGATACCAGCATAATTTAGTTAACCAGGGCTGAGGACTTGAACAATTATGTTGGATGGACCTTGCCTGTCTTATCAAAATGGAAGGTATCTGGGGGCTGATCATAAGAAATAAAGGGACCAGGTGTCTTATTTTTTCCTTTTATTCTTTGAAGCAAAGTTATTGTAGCATTCACACATGTACACACATCTAAAGATTTCAGAGAGATGCTGAATTCACAACATTAGAAAAAGGGATCTTGGGCAAAATATGCCAGACTCAGGTGGCAATAAAATAAAAATTTAAAATAAAATTTTAATAAAATTAAAGTAATCCTTGACTTACAACCATTCATTTAGCAACTGTTCAAAGTTACAACTGTACTGAAAAAATGTTGACTTACAATGGTCCTCACACTGACAATCGTTGCAAAATTCCCATGGTCATGTAATTAAAATGTAGGCACTTGGCAACTGGCATGTATTTACATAGTCACATGATCACCATTTGTAACTGTCCCAGCTGGCTTCCAACAAGCAAAGTCAATGAGGAAAGCCTGATTCATTTAATGACTATGCAAGTTACTTAACAACCAGGCTGATTCACTTAACAACCATGGAAAAAAAAAGTAACACAACTGGGTAATATTCAATTAAAAACCATCTCACTTAGCAGAAGAAGTTCTAATCCCGACTGTGGTTGTCAGTCAAGGACTATCTCTAATAGTGATACCAACAGCAGCATGGGGTGCAACCAAACAGCATGGGGTGCAACCAAAGCACCAAGATTCTTTGAAATATATCTTGGGGGTTGTCACTGCAGAGGGAATGACATCCTGGATCTAGTGGTGAAAATCTGACTTCAGGTCACATCCTGCGTCACTGGGACAGATTACAGAGCCTAATGAAGAGATTGTAAATCATGGTTTAATTGCATTTTACGCCAGCCAAAAAAGCGGAGCCACTGAGTTGTTGAGGCTAGGTGGGGGTAGGAGGATGATAGGTAAGGTAGATGAGGCAGCTCCTCAGCCATCAGCAGAAATCCGATGCTCCCACTGAGCCATATGGTTGCTCAAGATTGTCCCTGTTAAAATTGCATCTTTACTAAATGGAGCACCTAAGATGGAAATAACTTACCTGCTGGGTGAGACCAAAAGTCTGCCAGCTCCAGACACTTTTGAGGAAGCTGGCACATAGGTCTCTAATAGTTTTTTTAAATGGTAGACTGCCTTTGCTTATGGAGGCTCTATTTTGCTGCCAATGGCTGCAGAATAGAAAAGGACAGACTCAGGTCAAAGGGACATAGGAGAATGGAAATGTTGTAAGGGCCACAACCACCCTGCTAGTAAAAATGCAATAATAATACAATAAATACTTTGCAATTTGCCAACTTTTCAGGATGCTTCAAAGTAGCCTCCTGAGATGGGTGCCTCACTATAGGTTTTTGTAGGGTCAGTCCAAACAATCAAGAGACCGTAAGAACAGAATATCACACTTGTGTATCCAAGCCAGTGCCTTGTTTCCAAGAGGGCAGAGCATTTGGGAAGCACTTTATCATTAAATTTATGGGACGATTATACTGCTCCTGAGCTAGGAGGCTCCATTGAGCCACCTTGGGGAAAGGCTGCAGCTTAGCAGTGCAAAAAAGGTACAGTCTGTTGTATGGGGTGGAAGATTCTGTTAATGTAGCCTTATAATAAAGTAGAATTAGCTCATCTAGTTTTATTTTGTGTCTGGTCTACCTGGGAAGGCTGCCATCAATATTCCACATCTGATAGTATAAATCTCCTGCTGTCTTTTTGAGAAATCAGGAAGGATCATTTCTGAGCTTCTTCCTCTGCCCATTATGCAGCTATAGGCCATGCAGTGTTTCATCTTATCCTTCCCTAGGCAGCATCTCTTTCCTCCATCTCCCAAGATCATTTCCACATACCACTGCAGGGATCCAACATAATCTTTCAATTCCAAGTCCTTTCTTAAACCAAGAGCTGGTTTAGCTGATTATTCTTTGTTGTATCAAATCTTTTGCCCATAATCATGTCCTGAAAGCAATGGTTAGATGACTAGATTCTCTCTTCCTTGCATCACTCTCTACAACTTGCAAAGTGGAGAAGTTCCCATCTCAAGGGCATCTGTTCTTTCAGGACAGTAGATACTTCTTATCAAGTTAAACGTGCAATCATCTCTTATCACAGTAAAATGACTTTTCCCCTGAGGTTTAGTAATCCGTGCCTTCTCTGTTGCAGATTCCCGAGAAAGTGGGCAAAAGGAGAGAGAAGGAAAATATGAAGCTGCAAGTACATTTCTCCTTTGATGGGAAAATGATAATAATCAATGCACGCATAACAAGTTACAGGAAGACCCTGACTTATGACCTATCGCTTAGTGACCGTTCAAAGTTATAATGAACATTCTTGGGGTACTTAGGAACTGGATTCGAAATTCTGATAGTCCCCTCTGCCCTCCCACAGTCACATGACCGCACTTTGGGCGCTTGGCAAGTGAGATGCATTTACGGCTATTTGAAGTGTCCTGTGTCCCATATGACTGCGTTTTGCCAAAAACCAGGATTTACTTCCAGTTTTTGGCAAAATCATGCCATAGTGATTTGTCTGTTTAACAACTGTGTTTGTTAATTTAACAACTGTGGCATTTGCTTACGAACCGCTACAAAGTCCACAAAATTGGATGCAGTTATGTGGTGACCCACATAACAACTACTACTGCTTACAACTGGAATTCGAGAACTACTGGTACTCTGCATACAGCTGCCCTTGAATGGCTGATGATCCGGGGGGTCCTTAATTTGGTCTTTTCTCCAAGATGGTCTTCTTAATTCTGGCTGATCACCTGTGGGGAGAACCTCTGCAAAAGAGTTTCCATGTTATTTTCTCTCCAGTGAAATAAGTTGGGCCTTTTTTGGCCCATTCGCGAGTGAGATGTCAAAGAGGAAACAGCGGAGCAAATTAATACAGGAAGCGAGCACTAATCATCGCGGCTAAATTGTATTTATTCAAGAATTTGGGGAGATTTTAAGAATTAAACACTGCTGTGCGCTGCTTAAGGGGAAAGAAAAGGAGATACTTAATCTATTATTAAAATCAGTTCTACTACCAGAGTTTAGCCTGAGTGTTGCCGCTCGGTTTGAAAAGTGCTGGAGGGCCATCTCAGGAGTTACCAACCAGCAAGGCTGACTTTAAAACCAGGTAAATTAGTTGCAAAAAATAATTAAAGATGGCACAGAACGATAAGGGAAGGCAATGGGGCTTCTGCAAAGGAAAATCTTAAGATACTCTGAGAGCGCTAACAATGCCGTAGCAGAGAAAATTTATTAGACTTTTCAGAAGTCTTTGATACAGGGCTGATTAAGAAAAGATGATAATCACAGGGTAAGGAGTCAAAGACCCGTTAGGTGGTCAGGAGGGAAAGAAAGCTGGCATAAATTTTCAGTGGCCAGCCGTGGGAAGAGATTAATAAGATTTTAACATGCTAATTTCTTACAAAAGCAAATGATTGAAATTGTATTGGATTATGTAAAAGAAAGCATTCTTTGCAAGGATGGCTGTTGGTCTTATCCAGCTGTTTGCAACATTTATGGCGTAGGCCAGCCTTTTCTGGCAGGATACTGCAGTATCTGAATATCATGGGAATGCAATATCATGGCACAGACGTGGTTCATCCAGAGGGCACTCAGTTGGAGAACATGAAAATATAGTATTGCATATAAGTTTAATTGGACAAACATCTGCCCCATTTATGGGGTGCATACTTTTGAATCACACTTGATTCTAGAGCATGTAGCTGTTGCACCAGGAACTGAGGACAGGCAGTCCTGACTTATGACCACAAACGGGACTGGAACTTCCCTTACTAAGCAAGGTGGTTGTTAAGTGAATTGTGCCAGATTTTATGACTTTTTGCCATTGTTGTTAAGTAGATTACCACAATTGTTAAGTGAATCAGACAGCCATTAAGCAAATCCAGCTTCCCTCATTGACTTTGCTTGTCAGAAGCTGGTTCAGAAGTTCACAAATGATAATTGCATGAGCCTGGGACACTGCAACTGTTGTAAATACAAGTTGGTTGCCAAGTGCCCAAATTGTGATCATGTAAAACCAGGTAAATTAGTTTAATGCTAGGAAGTAGTCCAGAGCCATTAGTTCCTCTCTGGTCAATGGAGATTACTCCTAAATTAGTGGGAGAGGATTGCATTGAATGGTGCTCCTTTTGGGGCATGGTAGAGAGTGATATTACCAACCTCAGTCTACACTTACAGCCTTCCAGTGTTGCTTAATTCCAGCAGCAGTCTTGAGGAAGGACCCCAAGGCTGTTAGAGCTTTCTCTGAAGCTCCAAGATAATTCCTGCTTCTCTCCTGTGTATCATGCCAGAATGCCCAGATCCTTTTCCCCAAGGAAGGCAGGAGGCAGAACCCTGGGGCAAACCCAGCCAGGCAACTTTGCTTTGGTCATATCTCCCCCACCTTTCCTTTCTCTTTTCTCCCTCCCTCCCTCTTCTTTCCTTTCTCCTTCTCTTTGTTCTTCCTTCTGCCTCCCTCACTTTCTTTTCCTTCCTTCCTCTCTTTTCCTTCTTTCCTTGCCTTCTTCCTTCCTTGCCCTCTTTCTTTTTCCTCCTTCCTTTGCTTCCTCCCCCTCCCCTCTCTCCTTCCTTTTCTCCTTCCTTCCTTCCTGTTTCCCTCCCTCCTTCCCTGTCTTTATTCTTCCTTCTCCCTCCATCTCCTTTCCTCCCTTTTTCAAATTTATGAACTATTCAACTCCAAACTGACTCTGAGTGGCTCACAGGTCATATGATTTGACAGACATGATAGTGTATCTAGTGAAAATTAAAGTTTATATTCTGCAAATACCACATTCTGTCCATATTATCCTGTGGCTTATAAACCTGGAGGTTTGGGAAATGGATAATATAAATATTGTTATAGAATCTTAATAGCTCTCAATAATGATGCACAAAAGAATTTGTAAAACTCGAGAGGATGATAAGCTACTGTAGATACTTTGTTGCTGTAGAAAATGCATTGTAAAAATTCTTCATAGTTTGGTTGTGTGGTGCGGTTTTTCAACAATGTCACCCCTAAAGCCAGAGAAGGAGCTGTTTGAATAACAAAGTTTTAGGGATACTAATTCAGTTAGAGACAATAAGAGTAAATTTGTGCTTATAAAAGGAAAATTCCAAGGAGAGGATCTAATTATAAGATCAATATATTGTCCCAACTGCAATCAGTCAGTATTTACGCAATCAGTATTGCAAAAACTAAACTCATTAAGAATTGAAAATGTCATTATAAGGGACACTTTAGCTAAGTTCCAAATAACAAATTACATTGGTCTTCTAAAAGGGAATGGGGGAAATATGATGATAATTTTGAAAAATCTTGGAATGCACTAATTTGATTGATATCTGGTGATAGAAACATTCAGATGAGAAGAATCACATAAGTTATTCAAATTGACAACTCTGTTCCAGATATTTTATTTTCTAAAATGTGGTCTAATGGCATTTTGTCAGTTAAAATTAGCCCCATATTAATTCCTCACTATGCACCATTTGGAGACACTTG
>JANHZU010006204.1:239887-257445 GCA_032468055.1 Acrochordus granulatus | reverse complement strand
AAGACAGGGAGGCCTGGCGTAATGTAGTCCATGGGGTTGCGAAGAGTCGGACACGACTGCGCGACTGAACAACAACTGAATAGGTCCTTATCAATTATACATTGGCTTTGTCCTTAGTGGATTTAGCCTGTTATCTGTGGCTGCTGATGAACTTGTTCTCTGTTAAGCTATTTATAGATTATTGCTTGATTATTCATACTACATTTGTAAAAGCATAATACAAAAATGTAGCCTTCTTCCTTTTGAGCCAAGTTTAATTAATATACTGTACATCTTTTAAATGGTGTTGTATTCCAGTAGCTATCCTATTTCTTTAAATATTTATAAGCCACCTTTTAAGGCAAATGCCTTAAAAGCCAAAAAGGTGGCTTTTGCCATGAGTTGAATACAACTGCATGTTGAAAGATGATTTCGGAAGTAATCTTTTTATAAATAAACATAAAAGCAATATGTAATTATAGGAAGAACCAAAGCTATAGAAAAAAGAATGCCAAGAGGCATAAAGTAATTTAAAACCAGCAGAGCCATAAGACCATAAAATAACATCTAAACAAGTGAAATCAATAGGATTACAGAACTTTTCTAGCAAAATCCAGTCTGAAAGAGTTTAAAACAGAACATTATATTATAATATTATTATAATTGTATTAATTTCAAAAGCTGCAACATGTACATGAATTTATATTGTCTGCACATTTATCAACATGATCCTTACATTTTTTTTCCCTACCCTCTTTCCTGAAAATGCCTGCAAATCTGAATATTGTGTATGTTGTTCTTACATCTGTCCTATCTAATTGCACAGTTCATTTGCTTGGTACTGCATACATCTTATTCTTACAGCAAAGCTTATCTAACCATGATATGATAGGGATTTTGTTTTTCAGTCAGCTTGTCACAGAACCTGACATTGATTTGGGTTGAAAGGGAATGGCATGCTCAAAGTCTACAGCTAGCTTCCATACTTAAGGGAGGACTAGAACCCGGGTCTCCCCATTGCTAGTCCAGCATCTTTACATGCACACCATGCTGGCTCTTTTGAATATTATATACATAATAGTCTATGATGATGAGTCTCATGATGTTGAAAATTATGTGATACTTGCTACTGCTATGTTACAAAAATTGCCCAAGTACCTGAAGTAAACAGTAAAGAGCCCATTGTTGCTTCTTCCAAGTTTGAGTATAGGAAGTTATCATACTGCTATTTTCTGCTTTAATCAGATAACCTGTTGCTTTGTGTCTAATTATGGGCACCATCCCTTAAGAAGTATTCAGGGCCATTGGAACAGATTTAAAGAAGGGTAACAAGGATGAGCAGAAGACTGAATTTTCTTTCCAGAAGTTGAGATGGCAGCTTTTCAGGATTTTAAACTGAACACATATAGAGAAGGCAAACTTGTTCCAGATGCAAAAAGTTTCTTCTTGCCTTATCTTTGGTTCAAAATAGGTCAATTAAGAGGATCAGAAGCTAAGTCTGAATTGAAGAAGTTGGATATGTTTGACCTTGAGAAAAAACAATTGAGGCGAGGGGAACACTCAGATATCTGGAAATATGTCACCCAGAAGTATCTGGTCTTTCTCCTCCTGGAGTTGAGATTTAAGTTACAGCAAGGCAGATTTTGGTTGAATGTGGAAGAAGCCTCCTAACCTAAAAGCAGTTTTACATGTAGCCCAGTTACTGAGGAGGTGGGATAATCCGCTTAACTAAATTTGTCCATTCAGGGACCAGACAACCATTTCCCTAGGATGCTTTAATTTGGATTCCTGAAACAAGCAGGGGATTGAACCTACTAGCCTCAATGTGGTTCACTAACACTGTGGTTCAGTGATACCCCAACTTGATGCTCTCCCTCTTGTTAGCCCAGCTTTCCCAGTCCTTAGCCATCATAATCTGTTGGATGGAAATGATGGGTGTAAAAGCTTAACAACTTTGCAACCATGTCCTGTTGCAGAAAGTCAGCATTTATTTATTTGACATCTGTCTTGGACTTATTTTAGACTCTGTCATGACTGCTAGAAGATGACAGGTAAACGAATACAATAATAAAAATGTCAAGGAAGTAAAAAAAGCATCTTGATGAGTTAAGTGATTTGCCTTTAAAAAAAGTCTATGCAAGAAGGGACAGCCTGAGTTTCAGAGCCAGAGTTTGGACTCAGAGGATTCTTTTTTTTCCTTTCATCTCTCAAAAAAATACAGTTCATGATTTGATGGGATGCAGAAGTAGTCTCTCCAGGAGATTGTAAAGTAGTCCAAACATGGATATCTCAATATTAGATGCTGTTGAGAGATCTGGGAAACTAGGTACCTCGTCTGGATTATGCAACAAGGCTATCTTTATCCAAAAAAAAAAAAGCTGGAGGAAATGAGTTGAGGAGATCCATTTAATCCTGAAATTGTGTTCCATTTCATACTCTGAAATGAAATGTTAAAGATTGTTTTAAAATGGCTTTTAAAGGCACTTTGAAATGACATGTTTTGCAATTGATTTATTTAGTCACTGATAGCATCATTTGTATGCAGGCACGTAAGGGTGTTTTATAAATAACAAAAGCCTCTTTTTCTTGAATTGTAGCCTAAATACCCTACTAAAAGAGTCCTTTTGTGTTCAGAACTAGACAACTGTGGGTTTATTAGGCCTGAATTTATATTTTCAAGTAATAAATATATTGGCTTTATAACTATGTTGAGGATTACAAGGGAGATGATATCAACTTTAAGCTGCCTCCAGTGAGGTGTTGAAAACTTCCCCCCCACACACACATATATATACACTCCAAGGTGACACGGCAGATTCTGATCTGAATCCAACTTCACCTTGCTTATCCGGCTTGTCTAATTTCTTTCAAAGACTCAAACAATACAAACAACAGTGCCTCTAAAAGATTGCATGCCTCATACTGACAGCGTGATGGGATATTGATTCTTTCTTTCTGTAACGTTTAAAATGGCTTGCATGCCTCCCAGCGTGAATACATATGACAGTTGCAATATGAGATGAGAATTCTTGTAGAAATGAAATGACAGAGGGTTTAAGTTTCTCTTCCGGGGGCTTGTCAATGAGGGAAGAAATGTGTGGCGCCCTATCTCATTTGATGGCAGATAGGCATTTCCGAGAAATTAGCCCACTTCTTTCTGGTGTTGCAAGTGATCTTAACAGAATCTCAGTTAAGGAAAGGGCAGGGCTTAGGTTGCTATAGTTGGGTGACTTGGTTGCTATTGAACTTTTTTCAAAATGTCGTTTGAAATATTAGCCTTGATTGAAAGAATGCAGATAAGATGATAAGAATTAAAAGGACCAATTCAATAATTGCCACAAGAAATGTAAATGTGGAATAGTGATGATTTATAATCTATCCATGATTAGAACATGTTGGGAACTTTCGTTCTGGCATCAATAATCTTTCCCTGCAACAATGCCTCAGTGCAGTCTGAAATGATGATTTTATAAGCAGAACCAAGGAGGGCCTGTATCAGTGCAGGTGTTAATTATAATTTCAATTTGTACAGCTGTCCATTCAGAACCAGCCACAAAAGTGAGAGAGGAGATGTTGCAGATGACCATGGCATGCTTGCCTTCTTGCACATGAATTTACATTAGATCTAGAAAGCTGTTACGTGGCATTTCTAAAATGTCTAAATCAAATGCTTTCTAAATTGGTCCTAGTTTGATGTCTGTTACATTATTTTGATACTCAGGGTAGTAGTATAGAGGGAGGTGGTTAGAATTGTAGTTTAGGTGACAGAATATAAGCAGTTGAGTTTGTTTCTGTTTCCTAATCCTAGTCCTCAGGAAGATGTCTTGTCAATAAGGAAACCACTATTTGAATTTTGAGGCTATTGAGATAAACCCAGTCAAAGTCATTTTCAGTGGAGAAGAAAATTACTGAGACTCAATAATAGCCACTCATTTAACAACTGTTTGAAGTTACAATGGCTCTGAAGGAAGTGATTTGCAACTAGTCCTTGCACTTATGACTGTTACAATAGTTGGGCACTCGCAACTGGTGTGTATTTATGTCAGTCGTAGTGTCCCATGGTTGCATGATTGCCATTTGTGATCCTCCCAAGTGGCTTCTAGCAAGCAAAGTCAATGGAGGAAGTCAGGTTCAATTAACAACCACATGATGCACTTAATAACTACTTCAAAAAGCTTGTAAAACCTGGCATGATTGACTTAACAATTTCGTTACAGGAGTTCTAGTCCCAGTTATGGTTATAAGTCGAGGACTATCTATAGAACAAAAAAAATTGTATGGTCGCCATGACATCTCTTCTCCCAAGATGGAGATGTCACACCTAATCTGGAATGGTCTTTGCTCTCATCTGAATTACAATCTGAGATCCTTTGTCCTATCTTCTAAGGGGTGGAGGTTTTATTGAGGAAATTTCAGCATAATCTTTAACTCCAATCTTAGGAGAAGATGACCCCAGATAGAAAGGAATGTTCCCCATAAAGTCTGAACTGTGACACACATGGACACACTCTGCACTGTTCTCAGACTGTGCTGCAGAAGAGAGAATGGCATACCTTCAAAGTCTTGCATGATCCTTTTATGGTGGAAAAAGCACATCAATGACTGAACTTGCTTTGGGTCATAAATATCTCAAAAACATCTAAAAGTTTGTAAAATAGAAGTGGGGTGGGCTTCTTCTCTCTCACCCCAGAAGTCAGTATCAAAACTAGTGGGTTAAAACCTAAAATAATGCAGGTTTAAGCCAGATGGAAGGGTGCACTTCTTAACTGTATGAGCTGTCAGACGGTGGAACATCAAAAGTGTTCACCTTCAGGTGTAAACTGGGTGTCTCTGACGTAGTGGATCCTGCACTGAGTAGGGAGTTGGACTAGATGATGTCCTAGCTTCCTTTTGTGATTTTGTGAACTGCAAATCAAACTTGTCGTCTTGTTTTGTTTTTGGAAACATGTTGCCTTTACTTCTCTAAGTGTCTTGACTGTGCAGCTCTTAATCCCTTTCCATGGGTTTGTGCTACTAAAGGAGTTGAGATTTTCTATTGCTACATAGTATTAGTTGAAGGGAGTTGATGAGTTTTAATATTTATGTAAATTGTGCATTTTTATATCTGTAGGATTCTCCTTTTGTCTAAGTGTTAAATCTACACATGCAAGGTTCATATTTCATAAGGGCATTTTCTCTTCCATTGGAGGGGCAACATAGTTTACAGTTATTTATCATTTTGGTTTAGCTGAAATTCTTTTTTTCTTCTCCAGTCTGATAAACAATTCTAAGACTTGGCTTTTATGGAATAGAAACACAGCGAATTGAGAACAGAGAAGGAAATGTTTCTAATTTCAGAAGGGTTTGGTAACTCCTGTGAGATGCACTGGAGTATATTCCAACCATCCTCTTCTTCGGGAGCAGAATTTCAATCACTTAGATGCTTTAATAGTAATCACAATTTTTAAAGACCATTTTATTGTAGAGTTAAATTGGTACTTAAGCACTAATTTATAATTTATGTTGGCATTGATAATGTTTGCTATATTGAGACTAGCCGGATCAAATATCTACTGGATACTGGATTTCTTTTTAAAGGAAAACGTGGTCTAGCAGAGCTGAGTTCACACATGGCATTAAACCATAATGTAGTTAATTTCTGGTTTATTGGGATGTTTGAATTGTGAGTTGTGAATCATTGTTTATGAACCAAATATGACTTATTCAGCCTAAGAGGGCAATACATGATAGTTGAGTCCAAATTCTAAATAACTGGTTTACCAATACTTATTTTTCACCCTGCTTAAAATGTAGGCTCTATTAATTTTAAAAATCAAGTATTTGAGCCATGCTCTAGTTGGTCTTCATGGCATTATTTTCCCAGGATTTTCATTTAAAGACAATTGCAAAATCAGCTTTTGTGATATAATCCTTTTCTCACCCCTTCCTCCATTAACTTTTCTGCATAATTTTTCCATAAGTTGCTGATTGTTGAAGTGGAAGGTCACGGTATATGCTGATGTCTCTTAACTGATTGCATTGTGTTAGATTCATTTGCAGTAAATTTGAATCTGTGCAAGATGTTTAGTTTTTTACTTATTGTAGCTCCTTTGTTTTGCAGAGATCTTGATGCAGCCGCCATTTTGGATTTCTTTTTAATAATGTGTGACCCTTCACCTTTGATACCCTGACCTGCATTATCTTGGTAACCATTTCATTTTTAATTTAATTTTCATTTTTTTAATTTTTGGTGTGTAAGCTTGTAACATTTCATCTTCTTAAATTGTAACATTCTTTGACTTCCCTAAATATAAATACTCTGTTTGCCTCTAAATGTTGTAAAATGTTAGTCTCATTTTTTTAATTAAAATTCATTTCAGTTTTAAAAATATAAAGTTCTCATTGTTTTTATTTTGATGTTTAACAATGTGCAAGTTTTTATCTGTTGTGTTACTTTTTTTCTAGTCATGTGTTTTCAGAATTTCTATAACCTAACAGTCTTATTAAAAGTGCAATTTTTATATTTGAATATCTTCTTTTTTTCCTTACCCCAATTATGGTTTAGCAGTCATAACTGAAACCAAAAGAGCCATTCAAGACTGTGTTTTGACACAAAATTTCTATTTTAAAATGTATCCCAGTAGCTTATTTATGTCACACTTCTTTGCAAGTTTAATTTCAGTAAAATATATGTGAGAGCATGCTCCTCCTTTAATTAGTCTCCCCTTTCATTGGATTGTCTAAGAAATATGAATTCTCGATACAAAAATTCCACATTTGTTAATAGAATTAACTGCTTGGTTTAAATACGATACCTGTGCTGTCCCCCCTATTTAGGGGTTCACTATACCTGATCTTGCAAATGCTTTTTGTATGTGTCGTACATGGAGGAGTATCCTTTGGAGATGCTGTTATAGATAGGGTAGGGGCTGCCCAGAAGTAGCAGGGAATGCCAGTGCATTAATTCATTCATTCTCCTTCTGTCTTAAATGTATTCCTCCTACTCCCTCCCGCATTTATTCATACATAATCTCTTTTTCCCTCTTTCAGCATGGATGGTACTCTTTTCTAAGTCTAGCACATTGCACACGTGTAAAAACGTGCTTCTCCTAGTTAGCTTTTAAGACTGAATTTTCAAACAGGTGCTTAGAAATGAGCCTCCCCTCCCCACCATTTCTGTCTTAAAACCAGTTTTTCTATATTTGCATTAAGCTGAAGCTTACTCTACCCCAGCAACAACAATCTACACACACACAGATTCATGGAATAAAAAATAGAGTCTTCCATCTTTTCCAAACTCAAACATCTCTCCTTTCTCTGAATTCCCCCCTTCCCAGAGGTCTTTTAAAAAACATCAACATTCCATCCTGAAAAGGGGCTTCTTTTTCCCCCCCATAGGGGGAAAACAGAACTGCAGTGAGCTGCCAAGAAAGGGATGAAGCAATCTGTCCTACACCCACACCTTCCTTGGCAGGAAAAGGCTGGGGGAAGAACCTCTGGGCTGGATAGGAACTTCCTGTAGGCTCAATCCAGGCTGTGTGGCTCAGCAATGCCCTACTTTTTTCTATGTTCTGTGCACACACACATACATTCATACTCTTAGAGGAGCTTGTATAAATCTTTGGGGTGGTTTTAAGGCAGGATTGTGAGGCTGAGGAAACTTGATTTTGTGAATGATCAGACTGCATTATTCTAAGTTTCAAGTACCTGCTGTAGGAAAAATTGACTTGCCCTGTTTCTGCATTAAATATGAGCTAAGAGGAACATTCTTCTTGCTTTGTATTAGAGGCAGACTTTATTAGAGAGATGAGATATTGACTTAGAGAGTAACTGAGCTTTTAGACTCTAGAACAGTGTCTCTCAACTTTGGCAACTTGAAGATATGTGGACTTTAATTGGCTGGGGAATTCTGGAAGTTGGTCCACACACTTTCAAATTGCTGAGGTTGAGAAATACTGCCCTAGACGGAAGGAATCAAGGGTGTTAAAAGTCTGGAGAATTCTTACAAATTCCATTAGTTTCTGCAAAGTTGAGTTCCAAGAAATTCTTGTTGAGTTATTTGAAAATCACCACCCAGGGACACCCTTGTATTTTAATATCACTGAATGGTTCTCACCGAGTGCTTCGTTCAACTGTCAAACTGCCACATTTTGAAGAAAAAAGCTGCTGACACTTCCAAGGAATCTGTTAACCGAGGACAGTGGCTGTGTCTATCGCAGAAAACCTACTTTTGCCATAACAAATTATCTGGCCGAATCTGTGCTGAGCATGGCCCAGTGGAGCACAGATTATTTTTTAAGTGCCTCATTATTTTATCCTCTAACATTTAATACCAAAGTTCTAATTGCGCACAGCTGAAATTGCTAAATGAATGCTTTGATCCTTTTGGAGCTGCTGTTCTTGGCTATTTTGGGGAGGGGGGTTGATTATAATCTAAAATGACAGTTTGGGTTGAATTGTTGAGTTTTTGCCATCACTACCTCCTCACATTCTTGGAAGAAGGAGATCTTTGTCCTGCTAACACCTGAGATTTAAATAGAAAATAGGACAAGCTGTAGCTGAAAATTACTAGTCTTGAGACGAGTAGGAACATTTACATCCATAGTTCTCAGTTTCTGAAAATGATTAAACATTTGGCCATTGTTTTCCTTTTCTTTCTTTTCCTTGTCCATTCTCCAGAGAGACAAAGGTAGAGTGATTCTTGCAGGCCTTCTTTTTGCTAATTTTGTTTGCTAATCGCAAACTCTTCTCAATTGTGACATTAAGATGGCAATGCTAATTGCAAGTATTAGAAGAATGCTCCTAAATTAAAGCTGAAATTCACATTCAAGGACCATGAGAATGCAGGTAGTCCTTGACTTACAATCATTTGTTTAATCACCAAAGTTATGATGATGCTGCAAAAGTGACTTTTTCCAGACCATAAGGTCCTCCTTCTTCTGACTGTCACAGAGTTCCTATAATCATGTGATCAAAATTCAGATGCTTTGCAACCAGCATGTACTGTATTTATAATGGATGCAGCATTCCAGGGTCATCTGACTTTCATAGCTGGCTATCGACATGCAAAGTAAGTGGGGGAAGTTGGATTCATTTAACAACTGTGTGATTCATTTAACCATTGTGATTTGCTAAACAACCATGGCAAAAAATAAAGTTGGGCATGACTCACTTAACAATCATCTCACTTAGCAATGGAAGTTCTATCCCAATTGTGGTCATAGGTTGAGGACTACCTGTATAACTCTTGGTGGCATATTGAATTTACCCTTGAGAGTTTTGTTGTTTTCTAATCAGAATCGTTTCCTTTTTATTTTTCTTCAGTTAACTCTTTTCTTTATAACATAGAATTAAGCTGATACCTACAGCTCCAAGACTTTTATAAATTACTGCCATTTAAGTCAGTGAACTTTGCTCAAGTAATCTCTCCAGGGTTAAGCCCAAAAAGAAACTAACTGGAATCATCCTAGGTTAAGCCCAATAAGAAACTAACTGGAAAAAACTGCAAAAAAATGCAGCAAGGACTCAGAATGGAAATCGCTATTTGCAAGCAGTAAGGTCAGTTTGGTAGAGGCATTGATTGCCTAGAAAGATGGTACAATCCCTGGACTTGCATCTGTTGACAAAACTTTAGGTTTGATAGAAGTTTTGAGATGACAGCTCTTCTACTTCTGTGATTCGCCATCAATGTGGATTGTGAAGTCCTAAGTATAACAGTGGTTCTCCAAGACCAGCATTAGCTTTAAAACTGTTAAAAGTTTCCAAAGTGGGTGAATAAGAAGCTCTTGTTTTTAATATTGCACAAAAATCCCTTTTATAATTATACTTTCTTAATAAGCAAGATTGAGATGCTTTAACATTCAGGTTCAGAAATGGTTTGCTCTCTAATTAAGTGGACACTTGTTTAGTTCCATGAACTTACACTTCCAAAAAGCCAGCACTTCCTTAGAAGCGTCAAGACTTTGATTTGTTTTGCTTTACATTTACTGTAATTTTAGATGGTTCTTTGCTTCAAACTGATTACTTCTTTTAATACTAATAACTGGATGGAAGCTATTTGTGTTACTTTTGCAGCTTTTGTCAAATATTTGCCTATAGAGGGGTTTCAAAATAGAAATTAGCAGTTTAGTTTTAACGTCTAAAAGGCAATAGATTTTCTGGTAAAAGTACCTGGCTACGCATGGTTTTGAATGCCTCATTCTTCCTTAAAGAGTTATACATAATAGCAGCTAGGAATTTTAGATGGAATCTTTTAAAAGTGTTTTTCTTACTTTCTAACATGTTGGTAACATGACAGAATTAAAAGCTTTCCTGTAAAATAAAGCAGATTGTCTCTAAATCTCATCTATCCAGCTTCAAATAACTGTGTGGGAAGGCAAAAGAAATCAATAATGGAAGGCGTAAAAGTAGATCAGTTTTTTCACCTAAGAATTCTTTGAAAGTTTGTAGAAGAGTTTTGAACATTTCTAAATGCTTGAAAGCAGCTGAGGTTTCCGTTTTGGCCCCTCTTAGGCACTCACAATAAGTTTAGGGAGATGCATGCATTTTTGTAGATAACTGACAACTGCAATGTTCTGTTGAAAGCTTTGAAAAGGGATGTGGAGTAACCTAATGGAGCATGTCCTGCTATATAACAGACTCAGTGGCAATTAATACCAGCCTATCCCCACGTTTTGCATATCTCATCCTATAAACCAGAAAGATCCAGGAATTAAGATTGAAATTCTTTGGGTTTGAGGATCTAGGCTGCTTCTTACTAACCTCTCACCTGCTTAAGCTATACATCTCCCTTCCAGATTTTATGCCTTACATGTTATCCTCAATTTACAACTGTTTAACAACAGTTTGAAGTTAAGACAGCCTTTGAAAAAGTGCTTTACGACTTGTACTTGCATTTATGACAAAATAAGACTGTCAAATAATTGCAATTCGGGCACTTGGCAACCATCTTGCATTTACTACCTGTTGCTGCATCTTGTGGTCCTATGATTGTGATTTGCAATCTTTTTTTGCAATAAACAACAGCAAAAAAATGCATATTTGAGAGTTGGATTTGGTTAACAACCATGTGCTTCACTTAATGACTGTAGTGATTTGCTTTACGACTATGGTTAAAATGGTCATACAATCAAATCCGATCATGTGATTCAACTTATGACCAGACCAACTTATGACTGAAATCCTGATCCATTTGTGATTATAAGTGGATGATTACTTTTAAATAAAAGCCTTGTCTTTTCCTAATCTGGGAAATGCATAGGTTGCCTGCCATTCTCTCCCCTTCCTCCCCCCAATATCTTCATTGCAACTCAGCACAATAAGGCCATGCTATATGTTTGGTAGCTCTGACCATTTGTGGCTGCTCTTAGAAGTCATAATTAGCTGCTGTCGCTTGGGAGCTGGTGGCAAAATTGGGAAGAGAGCTTGAGAATTGTTGGCTTGTGTGGTGTGCCAAGTAACTGCATGATCATTCTTGTTTGCACCAAAAGGACCTGGTTAGTCCATAGCTATAAGGTTTAAAATGTCATACAAGCAAGATTCATTCAGCTAATAAACCTTGAGCCTTGGCCTTGAGTATTAAGAAGAAAAAGAAAACAATTTTCATCACTAATGCAGTATTAAAATACCTGGTAGCTTAAATGAGTGAGCCATTATGAGATTATAAATGATCATTGGGAGCAGTGGTACATGCATCTTCTGCATGGCCTTTCAAATGGTTTGCACTACCTCACATCCCAATGCATTTGAGAGTAGCTGATGCCCACTGCAGTTATTCAGTTTATCTCATCAATTCAGATGCTTCTAGAGATACACATTTCAGAATTCATAAAACTAGAACGTTACTTGAGTCAATAGGACTGCCTGTCTCACTACACACACACACACACACTCTTACATACATCCATTTGGCCAGAATGCTTAAGTTAGTTTGTAGTTGATAATGGCTTACAATGTAAGAAGCTTACTTTTAAAACAGAATGAAGGAAGAACTAGCGTTCCTTCTTCTGTAATATAATATAATGACTATGTAGGATGGTTGTGTAGGAGAGAGGAGCCATTTCTCTGAACATAAGATCCAAGTGGCAGCCCCAGCTGAGCTGATAGAGGGATTTCACACAGTCTAATTTCTCCTTTGGGACCTTTATGCATTTTGCATTGTTTGTGAAGAGGCCTTTCTAAGAGAAGGAGAATACCATGAATATGCTTGTGTGTACCAGGTCCTTGGGGGGAATGCTCAGCCAAATCCAGCATTTCAGTAGCTCTCAGCCACAGCATTTGCAAGATGCTGGCATTCTGGGTCCCCATTGATGTGATGCTGGTCATATTGTGTAAATTTATATTGGGAAACATGGAAGGACCTGTGCTGGAAATGAAGCCAATGGTCTATCTCATAAGAAACAAATAGCAAGGATCTCATTTTTTAAAATAATTGAGGCTTCTCAATATAAATAAATAATTGAGATGGGTAAGCTTACTGTCTCTGCTACTGGAGAAGCTGAAATTCATGACCAAGCACCATCAATAGTGCTGTCACCTTTTGGAGCTGTCCATATTGGCAGCCATTACTGAAATATTTCATTTAAAAATAAGGAAAAACTTCCTGAGAGTGGGATCAGTAGAACTGCCTACCCAACATGTTTATGGGTTTTCCATCTTGGAAGGTTTTAAGAGAATGCTGTCATGGATAATTTTATTTTGTTTTCTTTCACATATCTGAGGCTTAGATTTCACAATGATATTGTGATCTCTTTCATATCTCTAATTCCACAATAGAAGGGTGTTTTCTTTTTACAACACAAGCATAAGCAATATATGAAGTGGTAGCATACAGAAACTGGCTAATAAGCAAAATAGGCAAATATATAAATATTGTGCATGAGAGTAGAATGACTGAACCATCTAGTCTCCATGAAGTAGTAGAATCAGTTGGCCTTTCCTGTTTATGAGCACTTTTTGTAATGTTCTTTGATATAGCTTGTTGACAGAGGGAAAACTGGCCAACCTGATGGTTGCTGCTCAAAGAAGGAAAAATCAAAATGATAGCTCCAAGCTTTCTACTTCTTTGTTCAGAAAAGACCACTGTATCTTCGAGAGACACAGGGAGTTTATACCTATTAGTTCATTTTAATGGCACGTTCCGTATACCTCTCATTATATAGGCTGGATCTGACCAAAATTCTGCTCCAAAATATTTAGACAGCATCTGAAGAATTAAACGTGGTTCTTCCCTGTATTCATTTTGAACAAAGAACTGGAGAACTGGTTAACTGCCAGGAGACCTAAGTTGCTGAAATGTTACTGCTGGTTTTCAAAAAAAAGAAAAGGGTCCAAGAAACACAGACCACTCAATCCAAGATTCACAAGCAGATCATAAAAATAATAGTGAAACTAAGGAGAAGAGTAAAAAAACATTAGGCTTTCAAGCTTCTGTTACTGTAGCCACAAATCACACTTGTGAAGTCTGTGGAGTACTGATCTGGTCTACCTTGAAAGGCTAACATTAGTCTTGACAGCCTGACTGTGTTTTCCCTCTAATAACCCATAATAATTCTAATAAGCTTCTTGCTGGTACTTTTACTGCTTCCTGGGCTTCATGCATGCTTTTGCTTCTGTTCCTGCATAGTTTCCGCAAGACCATCTCTCTGAATCACTAGATGCACACAGTTAGCTCTGAATTTTCTTCACAGTTTCTTGTCTGGAGGCCCTCATGCAACTGACTTTATTTTCAGGATTTATTGACCAGGAACAGGATCTTGTCTGTGGTAGGGAATACAGGAAGTCTTCAACTTAGGTCCAGTTGCTTAGTGACTGTTCAAAGTTGCAGCCTGCCTGAAGAAGGGGCCTCAGGACCTGTAACTGAAGCTCTGACAGTTGAAGCCCCATGCCGCACAGTCATGTGACCACACTTTAGGTGCTTGACAGCATGGCCACATTTATGGCCATTTGCAACATGTGGTTGCATGACCACGTTTTACTACAATTTTGCAAAACAGTGCATCTGGTTTTTGGCAAAACTATGCCATAGGGTTCACTTAACTGCAGCTTCACATGACTGTTCTACAACTGTTCCATTTTACAATTGTTACAACTTAGGACTGTAATGGGCAGGCTCCATTACAGTCATAACTCGAGGACTACCTGTAGTGATGGAATATGCTGCAATACTTCTATATCAAGGTTTCTGCTCACAATGTGTCTGGGTGGCTGCCATTTGTGGGAACTGCTAGGAGCCTGCTTTACCTGCGTAAGGTTCCTGCACAGGGGAAGGGAACATCCATTCTGCCCACGTGTTTTGTTTTCTTTTCAAAGCCAGGGAAACTACTGAAATTTGGTAACTTGCCCACTCCAAAGAAAATTAAAAGAATTGAAAGCAACTCCTCTCCTCTCCTAGGAACTATGCTTGAATTCACTGTTAGGGCATTTAATATATACTTAATAAGCAAAAATCCAATAAACAATTTAAAAAAGCTTGCTCATTAGTCTGATTTCCTCATTCTTTCACATATCTAATTATCTGATGGCAAGGAAGTAACAATATTCTGAAAATCAAATGAAGAATTAAAACGGCAATACCTATATTGCTAGAGTTAAGGAAAAAAAAAAACTCTAATGAAGACTTAACTATTATGGGTAATGGTGGGAGAGAATTTGTGCCCACACTGAAAATACAGTTTCAAAAGCTAGTTTCACATTTGAGTCATGCTCGTCATGTGTAACTGGAGGCTGACTTTATGATGGCTCATTTTCCTAGGACTTGAGGCATTTCCTGTGTTGTCAAATAATAACAACTGCTGCTTCATTGGAATGCAGCTTCTGTACTTTGTGTCTGCCTCTCTTAGAATTAACTGGCTAAAGTCCTGGTCTAGAAACCAGGAGATGGTGAGTTCTAGTCCCTCCTTAGGTATGAAAGTCAGCTAGCTGACTTTGGACCAATCACCACAAGATGGTGAGTTGTAGTCTCACTTAGGCATGAAAGCCAATTGGGCAACTTTGGGCCAGTTCCTTTCTCTCTCAGTCCAACCTACCTCATGGAGTTGTTGTGGGAAAAACAGGATGAGGAAGGGGTATTAGGTATGTTTACTGTCTTGAATTATTTCTAAAAATAATAAAGGTGGGATAAAAATAAAATATGCAAAAAATGTTGGGGATTTAATTTTTGTAGTATGTAGATTTTATAATTCTGCTCTCAAACCTGAATGATTCTCAGTAGCAATGTGCAAAAACATTTAATCTTGAAAAGTTTTGAGTATCTTGGTTTAAGTGTTCAGAGTGTTTTGGAAGCACCCGTAGCTTGAAACAAGCATTTTAAACATAGAAGACCTCAATTTTGAGCTTGGGAGTTGCTTCAGGAAATGTTCTATACCAACTCACATTGTCAGATAAAAAATTCATGCTGAAAATGGGACATTCTGAAGGATTTCAGGTGAAAACCAATCTTCATCAAATGCATTAAATGAAATCCATAAGAGGGTACTTCTTACATATTCATAATTATTGTAGGAAAAAAAGAAAAGTGAAAATGATGGTAAAGAAAGAATTGCAGTAAAAATGCCAGACTTCTTATTTATAGAGAGCTGTCCTTGTCAATTATTTGTCGCAAATTTAAAATCAGTACAGGAATCTAGATTAAAAGTTCTCAGATAGCTTTCAGTACCAGTTTCTTTGAATCCTTACACTGAACATAGGACTTGAGATTGGACAAAACAGATCTATGACACACTTAAAAAGAATCCAGGAAAGGCAGAGTAGTTGGATTAAATACACACGCTTACACATACATCTACAAACTTGACTCTGCAGTACCTTGTGTTCCCCTCTTGCAGCTCTGGTTGCCAATTCAAGTTACCCCAGTTCTGAAGATCTTTCCTCTAATATATAACATGCATTTTTACACATTGATATGTATTTGTGGATATCTCTACTTGTTAGAATCCACAGTCCAAATTGAAAAAGGAATTAATGATTTGTAATTTTGGTGAGTAGGAAAAAAGGATAATTCCTTTTTGTAATTATAGAAAAAGATCATTCTGTAATTGTACTTATATTTATTACAAAGGAAATTGGAAGCTTTCTTTTTATTTTCTCTTTCTGTACCCTCCCTCCCTAGTTTGTGTTGGTTTGTGCCCTTTGTAACATGTATTGAAAAAAACAGTATTATGTGTACAAATATGAATATGCTGTTCCAAAATTGTGCCATTGGTTCCTTGGGGTTATGATGTGTCCTCTATTAAAAGTATAACCTAGCAATTGTATTTTTGCTTCTGCGTTTGGTAGTAGCCATGATTAAAAAAACAGCACGTGATTTAAACTGGAACCTGTTCGGAATTACTTCATATTTACGTATTAAGTATATCTGTTCATCTCTGTGGCTGAAGTATGATTCCAGAACAGCATCAAAATCAATCACAGACATTTTCAAAGCATATAGTACAGGTTTTTTTTTCAAATGGGAACCAGGAAGGAAAAGGTAAATAAGAATTAATGCACTGGGTCCTAAAGGATATTAATATCCTTACAGCGACAAGTTGAAATGCACTTGCATGTTAGGGTTGGTCTTCAGAATACAGAAGAAGCTCTGAGGATTGGACCAAGGCCTTTCAGATCAAATATTTTTTGGCATAAAGTGATGCATCTTCTCAGTGTCGTAAGTAGAACAAGAGTGTGATTGTTTTTCTGTGGCTCCAAAAACCAACAGTGTGTTGGATCTGCTGCTTTGGATTCTGGAGATTTGATTCCAGCTTTTTCTTCTAAGGAGCATATGGATAATTTTGGTTTATTATTCTATTTTTACACTGCCAGCTCCTGTTGGGCAGTTTACAGATAAAACATGCAGAACAATAAAATAACACCAAAATAAAAACAATGAACAATACTGTAGTTGGAATAAACTGGACATCAACCCAAGCAAAGCCATGTTGCTCAAAAGGGGACTTTCAAGCACTCTAGCCAAAGGCCTGAGCAAAGAGCCAGGTCCTCAAGGCTCTCTGAGGACCAGTGGGGTAGGGGCCATCTAAATTTAAGGGTGAACCTCATTCCAGGTGCTATGGCAGAGGAGGCACTTTTCTGGGTCCCAATAGATAATTATTTAATTGAAGGAATTTGAGGCATCCCAAACCTCCCAGATCGAATTGGCCAGGCAGATGTTATGGGAGATAGATGGTTTCTTTAAGTACCCAGCCCCTGTGCCTCTCTTCTGCCATTTCTCCATTCATCAAATGGCCAGAAACATATGTAACATTCAAAGCAAGGATATCCAAAATTGTATATAAAGATAACACTATTGCAGGAATAATGGTATGTGGGAATGACCTTGGGAGATGGGAAGAAGAGATGCTACATAGGAAATGGTGAGATAAAGGATGGCATAGCCAGCAGGTGCACGATGGGTTGGAAAAGAGGCTCAGAAGGGACTTCTCCCTAAGTTCTCAGGCTGTAAACGGGGGCAGGAGAATTGTACTTTAAGAGTTGCAAGATTCTGTTAGGATAACCTTACAGTAAAGTAGAATCAGTTCATCTAGTCATGTTTCCTGTCTGGTCTAACTGGGAAGGCTGACAGCAGGGTTGATATTTTTAAGTCTCTGCTCAGAAGGGACAGAGAA
>JANHZU010006204.1:222523-237500 GCA_032468055.1 Acrochordus granulatus | reverse complement strand
TCTGGAGTCTGAAGTCTTGGGAGTTCCATCTCTTGAACGCCTTTCACTTAATTTACGCTGTTTATGCAACAAGAGAGTGGGGCTCATTGCGATCAGGATTCTGGCAGGGTCAGTCACACACAGTAACGGAGTAAACTGCACGCGACAGAGTTGGCAGAACTCTTGCGCGGGGTTACCGCCTGTGCAATGGAGTAAAGCACGTGATAGAGTCGGCAGAACTTTTGCGCAGGGTTGCCACTGTGCAATGGAGTAAAGCATGTGATAGAGTCAGCAGAACACGTGTGCGCTCTTGCCGTGTTGGTAGAACTCTCGTGTGGGGTTGCCGCCTGTGCAATGGAGTAAAGTACGCGGTAGAGTTGGCAGAAGGCGTGCGTGCGCTTGCCGCTTTGGCAAACTCTTGCGCGGGGTTGCTGCCTGAACGAGAAATACAGAGTGTGCTGACTGATGACGCGCAAGTTATCGCACGAAGTTTGCTTGTCGTGTGAGTTGCGGCTTGTTTAGCGGAATAAATTTTATTATTATTTTGTTTTGCTCGTCCTGCAAGTTTCACGTCTTGTGAGTTACTCGTCTTGTGAGGTACTACTGTACTATTTATGGACCACCAAGGAATACATGGACTCAAGGTTTAAGGACCCCTCTTCCAGACAAAATCCTGAACTTAGCCATCTTTCCCATTTTTAATTTTTAAAAATTGTATGGATCTCAACACCCCACTTCCCATTTTTTTTAAATAAAAGGGTGTTAAAAATAGTGGTCAAGTGGTGTTATCAGCTGAGCTATGGCTACTTTGATGCTCACAGTTGGGGTCCCCAGTTTTATGGCTTAGTTGGTTTCAAGCAAACTCCCATAAGTGTTTGTTAACTATGCTTAGAATTACTGAGTTTGCACATTATAGTAATCCATAATGAAGGTGATTTAATTTTAACTTAGCATATAACGATAGTGGCTTAAAAATAATAATTTATGAAGGTGTTAAACAGGTCATTCTGATTTGGCAAACCATGGTTAAACAGTCTCGGTTGTAGCTTGATTTGCAAAACCAGCCGGCATGCTCTGTATAAGGAGGGAGATAGGACTTTTCAGCTTTTCTTGATCACCTGAATAGGTATCATGGTCTGAAAGCATATAATCTTTTTGATGGCATTGAACTACAATTCCCAGCATCCCTTGTTTTTGCTCAAGCTGTTGGAAGGAGGAAAACATTGGAAATCGCTGTTTAACTGTATTTGGAAACTTCATATCCCACCTATTCAATTGTTTGTTGTAATTTCATTTATAAAATCCAGAAAAATCAAGCCGATAATGGAGTTTTGACATGGAAATTTTCTTTAAAGATTTTTTAAAATCAGAATGTAAAGCTGGTCTGGTATATATTAGAGACTGACTGTGGTGTAAACAGTTTGGGAAATCTAAATTGAGAACAGCCTTTAAGGAGAACCTGATAAACTTGACAAGAAAAACAACTTTAGGAAGAGGTTAATTTCTCTTTAAGAGAGTTTAGAAAAGTTTGTTTAACTGGCATTTTCACTTCACCTTCTGAGAAGTTTAACACCCACAACTGATTATCTCTCAGCATCTCCACACTTTGGTCCGCTTTGCTGATTTGACTATTCTTTTCTGCAAAAATACAAATCACATAGTTAATCTTCTGATTTAGATTTTATAATAGAAAAGTGTTCAACTAGTTTTAAGTACAGCAAAACCTGAATTTTTTGTAAAACATTCTAAAATGAAGCTGATTAGGGTTTTTGGTTTTATTTTGGAAGAATTGTGTTATTGCTGGATGGGTTATTTTAAGTGTCACAGTATACTGCATATAATCCATTCCAAGCAGAGTTGAGTTTTTAATCACCTACATTCACACCTACAATTTTAACTAGTTGCTAAATCAGTGTTTTCCCACCTTGCTGTGGAATTCTGCGAACTGAAGTCCACACATCTTAAAATTGCTAAGATTGGGAAACATTGTTCTAAGAACTGTACACCCTGGGTAGTTTAGCAGCATCATTTGGGGTGGACCAAAGCTTCTTCCATGACATATTGGAGACCATGGCCCATTAATCATCTCCAGATATATAGTGATTACAATTCCCATAATTTTCCAGCTAATCATAATCCTATGCTAGCTGGGGAATTGTGGCAATTACAGAAACAATCCATTTGTAATTTTTTTTGTGGCTTTCAAACTTCTCACCTTCATGATCCATCTTCTTCCTGCTCCTGAATATCCAAAGGACATCTCTGGTGGACAAAATAGTTCAGAACAGCTCAGAGGACTATTCCGTTGAATGCCAATTGTCCTCATGCCCTTCATTTCTGTTTATCTTGGCAAATCCTCCCACCATCTACTTGAACTTTCTTAAATTTCCATCCTTGCAGTGAGGGCACAACCTTGTGTCTTCCCAGTTGGAGATCGACATTTCCCCACATACATAATGGAGGAGCACAGGTCCCCTAAGTTGAATGGAACTCAGCTAATCTTTTGTCTCCAAGGGGTCATTTTCAAACTCTGAATTGCAGTTTTGGTTGATGTATCCACCTTTAGAAGAGAATATTTGTAGCTCAGGGTTGAGCTATCTGAGTTTGGTTGTTTTCCTGCAGAAGTTTCATTAACAAACTCTAGATAGTATCATCAGTGCACTGCTTCAGCAAGTTCAGTGCATCTGTATCCACTTTTTCTTGACATTCAGCTAATTCTTCCAAATAAACCCACCATGATACTTGAATCTGTCCTATGAAATAGGGAAAACAATCAGGTCCTCCCTTCCTTAGGAGTTAGAGAAGAAAACATAAATTCTCTTCCAGACATCCTTTGAATGACATCCCAGATATTTTCCTTACCCTTGCATCTTTTCCTGGGTGATGCAGAAAAATTAAATTTCTGGAGAAAGTTATTTAGCCTTCTTTTACACATCAGCTAATACTATTACAAGGATCTGATAAAAGCCACTGAATTATATATGTCCCTTTCTCTCTGTCTTTTTATCTTTAAAACTGTTTCAATTTGTATAAAAAAGGCCTGGTAATTCTTGATTCAGAGAATTTTCTCATGGGGGAGGCACTGCCTTTTCAAATAAAAATAGATTATAAAATTGGCAAGGTAAGAAGGTGTTCTTCAACAGAGTTCCATGTCAACATGAAAGGTTCAGCTTCCAATACACTAGAATTTCCCAAATCTATGAAGATGCTTTGTTGTTCAGTCACTAAATTGTGTCTGACTTTTCACAATCCCATGACCACAGCATGCCAGGCCTCCCTGTCTTCCACTGCCTCCCAGAGTCCACTCAAATCCAAGCCCACTGCGCCAATAATACTATCTAAGCATCTCATCCTCCGCTGTCCCCTTCTCCTTGCCTTCAATCTTTCCAATCATCACAGTCCTTTCCAATGCAGAGAGAAATTATTTTCTTCTCCTGGAGAGATGACTTGTTTCAGAGTCTTCCTGTTGGACATTGGCTTGACATCGCTTTGGCTAACATTATGGGTTGATGACTACACTAGCGTCCCTTCCAATCCTCCTAATTTTCAGGGATGATAGTTGTGATATGTGGTGCTGATGGGCCATGTTCATAGTGAAAGGTCAGCAGGTGGAGAATGTCAAATCCTGGCAACATGTACTTCTAAGGCAGCTTTTTGGGATGCTGTGGATAGATCGTAGGTAAGCCCATCAGAACATCTGACTGGATGGAAGTGGGGTGTCCCACAGCTGCATCCAGGCTGCCTTCTGAAGACCAGCAAGCTGTACATTGTGACATAAAAGAAGATTGGATGCTGACTAGATCAATATGGTGTACTGACTCTATGGAAGGGCTATTTTGCAGACTTTCCTGGAAGAGCCAAGAGTTTTTGTGTAAAAATACACATATCACCACAAAGTTACATCCCCTCCTTCCATAGACCCTCTGTGGATGTTGCAAATGGTATAATTATTCCAATGATCTCCAGTACATAGTTTGACAATAGAATACCTCTAATCATGCTGAACTTCAAGGCAAACTCTATTTTAGAGTTCCTCCCCTTCCATCAAGGCCTGCCTCTTCAGCCCAACTTCAAGAAAAATGGAAAAAAAAATTGGATTTTCCGATCCAAAGCCAGAAGTTAGGAACTCTGTTCTACACCTAATAAAAGAGATGACACTAGGAATGGGGGATTAGTGATTCATTTTCATGTTGCAAGATTTGTATGCTGTCCTCTCAAAAACTCAGGGGGCTGAAAAGGGTGAGCCCTGAGAAGAGTAGACTGAGGAAGGGAGTTATGATATGATCGTCATCTGCCTAAAATAGCATTTCTCAGCCTTGATAATTTGAAGATGAATGGACTGGCTGGGGAATTCTGGGAATTGGTCCACCCATCTTCGAGTTGTTGTGGTTGAGAAACACTGGTCTAAAAGGATATCCAGGCTGATGAGGATAAATCCTAACTGAAAAGAATTTCCTAGCAGAAAGAAGAGTTCAGCAGTGAAACCAGTGACTCAGAGAGGTAGTGGGTTGATTTGCTTAGGATTCCTAAGGTTGGATTTGATGGCCCCACGCTCCTTCTCACTATAGGATGCTTCTATTCTAGGTCAACTACCCATGCAAATTTGGGGGGTGAGGAAGGTTCAAGGGGGTGCTACACATTTGGTAGAATGGTCTTGTCTGTTTGGTCTATACTGTACCTCATGTCTGGCATTCAAGTACATTGGCAATGTATGTGGAGATCCATAGCCAACATAACCTTTCCTCCATGAATTTAAATGATTAGCATTAAAGTACATTATGAGTAGCCTTCCACTGCTTATATCTCTCTGCCTACCTTTGATGATTCTGGTGGACATCAAGTTTTCCAATTGAGGAGGATCTTTTGAAGATTTTAGAGCCTGAGTCTTCAAGGCCAAGTCTTTTCCCACAGAGATTGGAAGAGCTAACTAATTTTGTTAGTCTATGCTAGCTAAAGATTTGAAGGAATCTGGCAGTAACTAAGAAACAAGCAACAAATAAGCTCATAAAAGCTTAGGCCTTGTAATAAAATGATAGACTCCTGATGCTGGGTCCCCATAAGATGCTCCTGTGCTTGAGATGAGGAGCTGCCCTACATATAAAGGAAGGTTTATATGTAAATTTAAAAATTTGGAGTTCACTTCCTAAACCACCATTTCTTTGAGCAGATTAAGACTTTTCATTCTCAATATTTTCCCCTCCTCACTACTAGTAATGAATAGCTGCAATTATTATATGCATTCTGTTGCCTTGTGGGTGTCCAGTGCATTTTATCTGCTTCTGATTATGAGATGTTTTAATTTTTTTTTTGTTTTTTAAAAAGTTGCTTTACATAATTTTTTTAGGGTAAAGTATCTAACCCATGGAGGTTTGTTGTTTGTTTGTTGTTTATTTAATTTCTATAGTCCCTCGCAGTTAATGACTCTGGGCGGCTGTAGAAATTGAATGAATAAATAAAGTAGGATTATCATCTACTTTACTGAGTCAACTTTACAATGGCACATGATGGCACAGGGGTGAACGTGACATGATTGTTCCACCAATCCAGTGGATTTTATTCAGATTGCCATTTTTGATAACACAAGAATTAATGTGTAACTCTTTGCAAAACATGATTGGCTGCTCTGCTCCTGATAATGAAATTTTTGTACTTTTTTCCTTATATCAGGGATGTGGTGGTGGACAATTCTGTTTAGGACCAGATTTTCAGTGGAGGAAGAGGAAAAGATGCCCAAGATTGCCTTATCGGTCAGAGGGGCAGCATATAAATGTAATAAATAAAAACAACCCCTTCCCTAGCCTCTGTTGTCATTAGCGATCAAGGGAGAAGAGGAAAATTGGGTTTCCCTTTGAGAGTTCCCCAATTCTTTGGAATTTACCATTGAAAGCAGTTGCTGGTGCTGCAATTTTGGCTGGCTTGGTCCTGAAGCCTCCGGTTGAGGCAAAGAGAAGGGAAGTAGAAAGCAGAAATCAGCAGTTTTATTTTTAAACCAGAGTACCTGTCAACGCCTGTAACAAATTGACTGGCCTTTCTCTCTTTTCCTGTGTGTTTTAGTAATTGAATCATAAACTTTGAAGTTGGTAATGTCACTATATTAAATGAAAAGGTTTTTTTCCCCTTTTTTGGGGGGTGGGGGGAACTAGTTTATTCGGTCTCAGAAAGGATTCTTTCCCTATCCTTTTCTGTTTTTATTTTGTGGACAGCAGGCACCTTGTACTTATAATTAAGAGCAACTGTTTTTTAGTTCAATACTCCCTTTTCTGCTGAAGCAGGATCTCTAAAGCCTGTTATAAAAAAAAGGAAAAGGAAAGTCACATTTAAAATGTGCACACTGTTTGAAAGGTTTTTCTTTTTCAATCTGTTGTATATATAGCTTTGTTACCAGTATGGGATTTTTTCTTCCTTTTTGATAAATAGCTTTCTAATTCCAGGCAGGAGAGAGCTGATAAATTTTCTCTCTGTAAAGTTCTTTTTTGTTGTTGTTGTTGTTCACTGGAAGAATGGCAGAATGGGGTTCCTTATCTTGATGTGTCTGTCTACATATTCCACAGCTCTGCTTTGATTCACATTAGCAGGTTTGGGATAAAAAGGAGAGAAAGGTGAAATCTCACGGGGTGAGCACCTGGATGCCTTCCTTCCTGCCTTGCCACACAGGTATTGGCAATTCCCAAATATGCAGAGCATCTGTTTGGCAACCAGCTACAATACATCAGTACCCATTAGAGCAGGGGTGTCCAACCCTGGCAACTGAAGATATGTGGATTTCGATTCCCAGAATTCTGGCTGAGGAATTCTGGGAGTTGTAGTCCACATATCTAAAAGTTGCCAAGGTTGGATACCTGGGCATTAGAGAATATCACAGACATTCCTACTTTTCTTTGGCGTTTATTTTATTTATTTATTAAATTGATGTGCAACATTGAAAGAGAAGCTGACAGTATTACTACACCTGCCATGTTTTCCCAGAAGGCTTTCTTTACATCAGCCCTTTTGCAAAGCACTCAGGCCTTTTGAAATGTTCTTTTAAGTGCTGAAAATGTAATTAGAGAACAGGATGTTGGTCCATGGAATTCTCCATCCTATAAAACAGACCTCTGCAAAACTATCTGCTAAGCTTACTGGTAGTTGTATCATTTGGCTACAATGTTCAGGACAGGTTGTCCCACTGTTTCTCCAACTTAGATGTATGGACTTTAACTCACAAAATTCCCCAGCCAGCAGCTGTCTGGGGAATTCTGGGAGTTGTAGTCCATACATCCTCAAAGTTGCGAAGCTGGAGTAACACTGGTGTACACTCTCCTCCTCCTAATTTTGTATGAGGGATTTATATCCCACCAAAAGTCCACCGTTCCCATGTTGTCTTACAGGAAAGCATTGCGAGAGAAGGGAGGTTATTGGGTGTCAAAGAGAAATGTATGTCAAATCATACTGTTTTGAAGTTGGAAAAGCATATTTAGGCCAAGATGTCATCTCTGCTCTGGAGGAATCCAAATTGAAGCACACCTGATGAAGGGCTGACGAACTCTGCTTTGAATATGTCCAGTAAAGGAAATTGTACCACCCTTCCAAATTGTTGTCTCAATGCTGTTTTGCTTTTACCTGCAGGACATTTTCCTAAAATGTACCTGCCTTTCTGCAACTGTAAGCTTCCACCCTGTGTCCTGTGATTTGGGATTATGATAGAAAAGATGTGCTTATGTAGCTGAGTATGGGAGCTGCTGTAAAAGACTCTTGTCACATCTGTCTTGTCTGCCGGCTCCTCTCCTCCTTACTTGCTTCTCAGTAGCTCTGGATGGAGCTGGATGAAGATATTCTCAGGAAATGCAAGATGGGTATTGAAGAACATGTCCTCCTGCTATTGGTTTTTGCACAGGGAGTTCTTGATTTCTGACCTGCTGCTTAGTGACTGTTCAGACTTATGATGGACTCCAAAAATGGTACTTATGACCTGGATTCAAAGTTTCAACATCTGGGCTTCCCCCTGCAGTCATGTGACCACACTTGCTATCTGGCCCACATTTATTGTCATTTGCAACATCCTGCATTAACCTCAATTTATAGCATTTTTTTCCAGAAACTGAAGTTTACTTCTAGTTTCCAGGAAAAAACACCTCAAAATGAACAATGGGTTATTTATATATTTATTATTAAATTTATATGCCACTCATCTTGCTATGATGAGCAAGATGAGTATCGAGCAACTTTGCTTAACCACCACAGATTTACTTAACAACCATGGTGATTCGCTTAACAACTGACACAGAAATGTCATAAAATCAGACATGGTCACATGATGACCTGCATGATGACAGTCACGACTTATGACTGAAATTGCATGTTCAGTTATAGTCCTAAGTCAAGGACTACTTGTAGCAGATAGCTAAAGATCTGGGTGTGGCATTATGTGGCAATAATCATGTTGTGGCTTCTTTAAGCAGCCAATTTCAACCTGGTTGTTGAAATCCTAGAAGGTGAGTCAACCATTTTTATATTGATTTTCTTGCTAATTTAGATGTGGATTTCAGAAAAGCAATCAGGAAAAATAAGGGATTAGTTTGTGTGAGAATGATTTTCACCTCACTTTTTGTTACTGCCACGTAACAGGTAAAAAATCCAGCGTGTTTTCACCCCCCCCCCGTATCTCTATCCCCTTTCGAGTTTAAATAAAATGACATGTCGCTGTAGGGTGCAGCGTACAGAACAAAATAAAATTGTTCCATTTTAGACTTGTTCTACCCCACTGATACAGAAAATGAGGTGAGGCTGGAGTTATTGTAGGCACTGAAATAACTTTGCCAGTAATCTTCGTCATAGACATTGAAAGGTCATGCATTTTTAATTGATAGCCTTAAATGGAGGCAGGTAAAATAGGATGATTATTTTTTTAAAAAAGGCAGGGTGGGTGACAAGGGATGGCTCTCTTTGGGACTCCTTCCAGTTCATCAACTTGTAACTTAACACATCCAAACACCTCAAAATTTTAATTTAGCAAAGAAGTCCCAGGCAGACAGTTGTTCACATTTTCCCCTCATTTTAAAAGAAACATGTTCATATTATATATTATATATATTCATATAATCATATTCATGAGCAAGAGATAATAAATAACATATTTTTGTTGTTTGATTCCTTTTCTATCATGGAGAAAAATGCTGTCTGTCCAGACCAAAGCAAGTTAAGGGCTCAGGTTTGTCCCGATTGGTTGGGCTTCCAGAAGAAAAAACGAAGTAACTACCAAAATACTGTGCCTGGAAGTGCTGTGCTATGGCAGATAAGGATTTTATGCTCTCCAAGATGGGTGATGGCCCAGAATCCCTCAGCTATCCCTAAGACCCCGAGCAAAGGGGGTTCCTTGGGCTGCTTCTGTTGAATTTTTGGGGGATTCTTAATGGTCACCACTATGGGGCATAGTGGCTGATGCTCACCTTGTCGGCCAGAAGGTCCGCAGTTCAAGTCCCAAGTGCTGCCGTGTAACGTGGTGAGCTCCTGTTATTTGCCCCAGCTTCTGCCAACCTAGCAGTTTGAAAGCATGTGAAAATCCAAGGAGATAAATAGGTACCACCTTGGTGAGAAATGTAACAGCATTTTGGATGCGTTGGTGTATAAGTCATGCCGGCCACATGACCACGGAAGCATCTTTGGACAAATGCTGGCTCCCTTGGCTGTGGAGATGAGTACCGCCGCGTAGAATCAGCCATGACTGGCAGATGAAACCTTTACCTTTAATGGTCACCATGTTATGCTATTGTTATTCTTCAGAGAATAAAAAACAGGTAAATCCAGAAAGACTCGTGATGAGGTTTCCGAGCAAGAATTTACAAACAGAGACAGAGCTGCACTGGCCAGGAGCTCAAAAGGGTGACCCCCATCTAAAATAGTTTGCTTTTTAGATTTATAGGTAGTTCTCAATTTATGGCCACAGTTGGGACCAGAATTTCCATTGCTAAGTAATTTACGGCAGTTAAGAGAGTTGTGCCTTATTCTATGACCATGGTTATTAAGCAAATCACCACAGTTGTTAAGTGAATCCATTCCCTTATTGACTTTGCTTGTTGGAAGCTGGCTGGGGAAGTCACAAACGGCGATCACATGAGCCTGGGATGCTGCAGCCATCGTAAATTCATGCTGATTGCCAAGTCCCTAAATGGTGATCATGTGACTGCAATGGTCGTAAATGTGAAGACCTGTCATAAGTCACTTTTTTCAGTCATTATAGCTTCAAACGGTCGTTAAACAAATGGTTGTAAGTTGAGGACTACCTGAATTTCTTATTGCCTAAGGAAAAGCAGCAGACCATAAGTTATAAAGCAACTTCTTTTCCTGAGGCTATCGCTAGGAGCTTAATTGCAGTTAGGGATATTTTACCAGATGAGCACCCTGCAGCATGAAGATACTGCTTCCTGTTCTGTTGGTGAGCTTTCCAAAGATGTGTCTGTGGCTTTTGTGTGGGATAACTACCCAAAGTAATCTTGCTATGCACTGGAAATGCTTCTCTATCCTGAGAAAGCATCATGGAAGGAGAGAACCCTTTTTGTCCCAAACTAGATACATACAGAATGGGACATTCTGGCAAGCTTGCTGTGTGGATGAAGGAGACTTTAGAGCAGGGGTGTTCAACCTTGGCAATTTTTAATTTTAAGATATGTGAACAACAACTCCCAGAATTCCTCAGCTAGCATAGCTGGCTGAGGAATTCCAGGAGTTGAAGTCCACACATTTAAAGCTGCCAAGTTGGACATCCCTGCTTTAGAGTGTGTTTTCCACTTCCAGGGAAGTGGAATTTGACTCCCAAGATACTTATCAATGATCATGCTGCTTGGGAATTCTGGGAGATGAGGTTTGGAAACAGGCCCTAAAGGACATCATGTTCAGGCACCCTTTCTGTGGCATAAATCTTTGGATTGGTCCTCCCCTTCAAAAGCAGGCAGGAGAGGCTGTTCAGAGCAGCTGAATCCACCATCCATCATTCAGAAAGCTGGCTGAGTTCAATGGGACATCTTCCCAACTCAAAGCATTCTGGGTTTATGTGTGAAGTCCTGCCCACTCATTGAGTGCTGACGTTAATAAGAGAGGCAGAATTGAGCCCCACAGCAGCAAAACCATCTCTATTCATGCACTCCTGTCAGTTCCTCTCATTTTCAGTGTGGCTTGCACAAGACATCTTAGTGAATGGTGCCTAGCAGAAGGGGCAGACTCACAGGACTGCCTATCTAGAATCAAAAAATCATCTCAGGATGGAAGCCTGACGTGCTGAGAACACAGCAGGAAATCTTCCTCAAAACCTGAACAGGCAAGAGTCCGGCCATTCAATCTTTTGCTTGTGCCAAGAGGCCTCCTTGCTTCTACCTACATCAATTGTCCAAATGGATCTATCTATTAAAATGGCATCTACAGTCTTCCGTTCATGAAGATCACAGATTAGAGCAGAATCCCCCCACCTCAGCAACAATAAATGGGTGGACTTCAACTTCCAGAATTCCCCAGCCAAGAATTCTGGGGACTGAAGTCCACCCATTTTAAGATTAGAGAGCCAGTTTGGTGCTGTGGCTAAGACACCAGGCTAAAGACTAGGAGACTGTGAATTCTAGTTCCACTTTGGGCACAAAGCCAGCTTGTGACCTTGGGCCAGTCATTTTCTCTCAATCCTTGGAAGCAGACAAAGGAAACCACTTCTGAAAAACCTTGCCAAGAAAATTGCAGGGACTGATCCAGGCAGTCATCAGGAGTCAAAAAAAATTGAAGGAACACTTACTTCTTAAGGTTGCCAAGGGGTAAGAGAGAGATGCTGTATTATGTCAGATCCTTGTGTACAAGATTTTACATGCTTTCCAGCCTGCCTCCCTTTGAAAGATGTGGAATTTCTCTGTTTTTATAGAGATACATCCTGCATGGCTGATATAACCAAATGGGGCTAGACTTGTAAACATCCCCTCCCTCTCCGTGCCATGAAATGAATGCCATGTAGGGCTTTCAGGAACTTTCTACTCTCTGAAAGGGTTGATGCCTTTGTCCCCCCCCATGGGTTATTTTTCATCTTAAGCTTTTATCGGCAGCCGAATGTACAATACTAATTCTGCTGTGTTCAGTCTTCTTAAAAATAGCCCAACTCTTGAAGTCAGTGGCAGGATGGCTCAGTCAATTTCAATTTAATTAAAAGGCGTCAGATCAAAGGATAACATAGCGAGCCCAATAATAGCTGTGAGTAGGGAGATCAATGTAGAACAAGCGTTTCAGATCTGAGCCTCCAGAAAGGACAACTGGAGAGAACACTGGGAATGGTTGCCTCTTCTGTGAAAAAACTTGGCTTGCTTTTCAGTTACATGTCAGCTTGAGAAATGGGTTTAATAAGAAACAAAAGACCCCCAAACCTGTTCCTTTCCTCCTCTCCTCTCGTCTTCCTTCCTCTTTTGACCTTTTAGGGATATGTTGTTCCTACAAGGATTTCCACTGCAGTGTGGTTTTGCTTCTTGGTGTTACATGCTGTTGTCTTCATTTCAATTGCTTTTCAGTTGAAACTCAAATTTCCACCATGATTTGCGAAGAAATGGTTTGTCAAGCAAAATATTTAAGAATCCTGAGGATGGTGTCTCACATTTACTTCCTTTCTGAAACTCCACAAGTTTTCTTGGGTTCACTGCTTAACCTATTCTGATAGCAGCTTTTAAAAGAGACATTAAGGTTGCAATCCCCAATACATATAATTAAAGACTGAGTATTAGTGAAAGAAATTTAATTTATTTTTAACTATACCTGCCTAAAATGGCACCCCCAATGCCTGCAATAAGTTAGCAATAGATGGCCTTATTTCATTCTGTTTTATCTTTCTTGCAACAGTTAAAAGCATTCATTCTTATCTCTTGTTTGCTGAGCAAAACCAATATTGAAAAACTTCTTCAGTTGAAGTTGAAAAATCTGAGAACCCATTTATAGCAACAGAACCTGTTTGGAGCAAAAACCCCATAACATTTTAATTGCTTTGTTTTGGTTGCACCTCTGTGCAATGGTGGGAATTATAGTTCAGTTCAGTGGTGCACTTTGGTTTTGTGCACCAGGAAGTGTGCTGTGACAGAAGACTCGCTGTTTAGAATTGCACAATTTCCAGAGATTTCATGAGGTGATGTGGGAATATTGCAACCCTTGGTACATTTCTAACTGGATTGAAATAATAGCTTCTTTTTTACAATCTCTAGAAATCATTTTAAAGAATCCAGCCTTTGTTTAAATGTAAACTCGAAAACAAGATCTGAAGTGTCTGAACATTCAGTGTACAAATGAAATGCTTTGATTTGAGTTCTCCAGCAAATTTTTGGAGCAACCAAAAAAGTGTGGCCATCTGCACTGCTCAAAGGACTATTTAATACGAGAGTCACCTTCTTGATCCTGTTCATCCTTCAGCAGATGTTAGCTCTGCACCAGCAGGCAGACAATAAAACTCTTTTCCCAGAAAAAAATCTTTCTCCCATCCTGAAGTTTGGCGACAGACAGAGACTGGTTCTTCAGCCTGAGGATCAAACTTTGCTTCTGAGTGATGCACTAAAAATCACTCACAAGCTGGGACAAGCTTAAAATCCAAAAATTCCAACCCCTTTATCAAAAAAGTGAAGTTAAACAGCCCCTCAAGCCCCATCGACCTTCGACATGATTGTTGTTTTAAAAATACAGGGAGTCCTTGACTTACAATCATTCTTTCAGCAACTATTCAAGATTGTGATGGTGCTGAAAAAAGTAACATATGGAGGGTCCTTGTACCTACGATTGTTGCAACATCACCACAGTCACGTAATCAAAATTCAGGTGTTTGGCAACTGGCATGTATTTAAGATGGTTGTAATTTCCTGGGGTCATGTGATTGCTATTTGCCACCTTCCCAGGTGATTTCCAACAAGCGAAATCAATAGGGGAAGTCAGATTCACTTTATGACCATAGTATAAAATTCACTTAATGACTTCCTTGCTTAGCAACAGAAGTTCTGGCCCTAATTGTGGCTGTAAATCGAGGACTACTTCTATTTTGTTGGCAAAATGTACAGATGAATTTCAGGGTGAAACTTGAGAAGTGGGCTGTGGTAGCCTGGCTAGGGACATTGTAGGGTCTGCTCCCTTTCTCTGATTGAATGCACTTTGCTTTGGGAGAATCCCCCAAAGCATCATTAAAGGAGCTTGTGAGATGTGGAGAATTGTTATATTTTGCTCTTTGCGGTTTGGTGGTATATTCAAGGAAGTCACAGAAACAAGTGTGTTCCTGATGCAGAACGTTGGCCCCTGCAGTCCAAACTATGACCCTAAAACAGAGCATGCTTGAGAGTCTTTGAAAAAATAAAAGGAGGCTGCCTGTTGCCTCTCTGCCTGATTCACTGTTGTTCTGTTTTAGCTCCCTTTGTGATCAGCCTTACTTAATTGGCACCTTTTCCACTCTGGGTTGACTGGGTCATTCTTTCATAGGTGGTGCAGCAGTAAAGCTGCTGTAGATGCCCGAGAGTGAGGACAAGTGAAGGGGAGGCTGCCTGCTATTACACTGCCAAGAATGATTGTTCTGGGCTCATCCACTTTTAGCTTTGATGGGCTCCTTGTCTGCTATTCCTCCTTTCCTTTACTGGGGAAACCCTGGCTCTTTGATGTCCTGGGCTTCCTCTGAGTAGGGGCCTGATCCCTTGGGAGGTCCTGCAACATCTTTGGGTGGAATTCAGACATCCAGGGATGTCCTTCATCCTTTGTTCTCAACTCTAGCTTAGCCAGACCTAGAGAGTATAGAAGTAGTCCTTGACTTATGATCATAATTGGGACCAGAATTTCCAACTAAGTGGTGGTTAAGTGAGTCACACCTGATTTTACAATATTTTTGTCACAGTTGTTAAACGAATCACTGAACTTATTAAATTAATCACAGAGTCATTAAGCAATTCAGTCTTCCACCATTGACTACATGTCTGTGAAGACTCTCACTCGTCCAGGGTAATTGCATCGCAACAAAAGTTTAAAAAGCAGGCATCTGGATTGG
>JANHZU010006204.1:202134-216635 GCA_032468055.1 Acrochordus granulatus | reverse complement strand
AGAGACAACCATCATGTGCTAAGCACAGAACTGATTGAGGAGAACAAAGCCAAGCGCAGGAAGGTTTTTCTCCTTGTACACACACCCACACCCTCTCACCCACACAGATCAGTCTGCCTCCTGTTCTGCCCTCTATGGAGGGTTCTTTTACAGATTATCCTCAACTTACAACCATTAATTTAGTGACCATTTGAAGTTACAACAACACTGGAAAAAGTGACTCTTTGTGTTCTTGCAAATGACAACTGGTCCTTGCACTTATGACCATTGCAGCATCCCTGTGGTCATCTGATCAAAGTTTGGCACTTGGCATCCGGCATGTGTTTACGACGGTTGCAGCATCCCGGGGTCACATGATCTCCATTTACAACCAGCCAGCTTCCAAGAAGCAAAGTCAATGGGGGAAGCTGGATTCACTGAATGGCCATGATTCCCTTAACAACTACAGTGATTCAGTTAACAACTGTGGCAAAAAAGATGATAAAATTGGACACGACTCATGTCACGACTGCTTTGCTTAGCAATGAAAATTCTGGTCCCAATTGTGGGTAGTAAGTTGAGGATTACCTGTACCTAGGAAGTAAAAAATATCTGCCTTTTTGAGCCTCTGGACCAAACATTTCATTTTTCTCTTTATAAATGCAGGTTTTGCCTGTATCTTTGCCTCCCCTATTGCTTCTAATCTTGGAAATATGTCTTTGACATGAAAAGGGGGAGACCAAAAGATGAGTGCTCACTATCTTCGCTGCTGCTCTCACTTTGAAATTTAAATTTTACTTCTAGCTCAGTTTTCTGCTGTTGTCGCTTTCCTTGAAGTATTTATGAGCACAGTTATTTGAGGAAACCCTGACGCTATTATTAGTGTTCAAATAAACCGGGATCTTCCAAGGTGAGAGTCCTTTCATTTGCTTCAGCAGCTTTTTTTAAAACCTGCAATTTCTAATTATAAGATGCTACCTTGTTAATGAAATGCAGCACTGAAAGCAATTCTAAGAGGGAAACACATCTTTGGAGGCAAAATGGTAGGCACTTTCAGGCAATGTTAAATAGCTCTGTTGGAGGGGAGTGGATTCTGGCCTTGGCTATAAATATTGTTGGAAGAAATGCCCCAGGAATGGGAAAATGAACTCAGATGTTCACCTATGGTGAGTTGAGAAAACCCTGCAGGTGACCAGTTTTTTTAAAAAAAGCTATTAAAAATCCATTTGCTCTGCAAATGCTGGAGTGAATATGAACCTGACCAGAGAGAAGGAAGTACAGTTGGATGGTTTATTTTATTTTGAGGGATGTGATTTTTCTCTGGCACACAGGCAACAAGCACTGACCTTCCCTGACTTGTTTAGTAACGATAAATGAATACCTGGGGGGACAGCAAGAAAGGTGATGGGGGAGCACATAAGGAGGGATTCTCCACTGCAAGGAATAAAAGAATTTTCATGATTTGTTTAGAAGAGAGTTTAAAGTCTGTCCAGCCTAGTTATGTCATGAGGAAGAGTCATTTATGGTGGGCAGTTACAGGTAGTCCTCAAATTATGACCAGTCATTCAGCGACTATTAGAAGTTATGATGATGCAGGGCATTTTGATATGTAGTTTTCTTCACAGCTGCCAAGAGCTTCAGGCCAGCTACGTATCTCTTGACCTGTGTCCTAGATGAGCAAAATTTGTCTTCTCTGAATGTCACACAAAGTCTGGGGCTGCCCAGGTTTCTAGGTCAGTCAAAGAGCTTCCCGTGTCCCCTTCGTACATAGATTAGATTTAAAGACACCCTCACAATGTACACTGCTATTTTCCTGCAATGATTAATCATTGCCTGTCTGCTAAAGACCAAATTACATTTTGTTTTATGCCCTGAATGGGATCAGGATGCTAGTTTTCTATCAGCTGGGATAGGAAAAGGGAATGGAGTGAAACTGTAACATAGTAGTATCCTAAACCATTTAAATCCAACCCACTGCTCAGGACAGGAATCCAAATTCCTTACAACCATTCATTTAGCGACAGTTCAAAGTTATGACAGCGCTGAAAAATGTGACTTATGACCGGTTGTCACACTTAGAACCGTCACAGTGTCCTTGTGGTCATAGGGTTGTGATCCAGGTGCTTGGCAAGCAGTTGGCATTTATGATGGTTGCAGCACCTTGGGTCATGTCATTGCCATTTGCAACTTTCCCAATGTCTCCCAATAAGCAAAGTCAATAGGAAGCAAATTTGCAATCATGTGATGTCTTACTTAAGAACCATGGTAATTTGCTGAATGACCATGGCAAAATGTTGTAACATCAGATGTGGTTATGGGATGCCTTGCTACTCCTACCCATAGGAGCCAAGTGGAGCTGTGAAACTTGGAATCAGTCTTGAGTCTCTGCATAGCCTCAAATGTAGTAGACCTAGCCCCTCCTGAGGGCCATTGGACCTTATCCTATGGCTGCAGATGTTCAATTGCCAGTTGGACAGATTCTTGTAACTATGCAAGACCTAATAAATCTGTTAGCTTGAATCTTGTTGCCTGGCCTGGTCTTTCATGCATGATACTACCCATAACCCTAAATGCAGCTGGGCAAGACCAGAGACCCCAAAATCACATGAAGGGATTTTACAGGCTATTCTGGGATAAATGCAACTGTATTCTGGGTTCTTGCAAACCGTAACAGGAATTTCCCAGACTCTTTTTAAATGAGCTCATTAAGGGGGACTCTCTGTGATTTCTTCCCAGATTTCTTTCTACCTGCACTAAGTTGTTAGTTTATGAGATAAGCAGTCAACAGAGTTACCTGCTGTCTTTTGATTGGTAATCTCTCTATCTTCCATTCTTTGCTTCCACATAATCTTCTCACAATCATAATGGTCCTACACTTTTGCAATGTGGCTGAGAACTTGAGATGAAGTTCCCTCAATTCCCTGATATTCCCACCCTGCACCATCAGCCTAGTCTAGTATTTTTCAAACTTGGCACATTTAAGAGGCATAGACTTTTGGGGAATTCCAGTTGAATTAAAGTTCGCCCCTCTTAAATGTGCCAAGTTTGAGAAACCCCAGTCTGGGCAATTGTCTGAGTTAGGCTGCATCTTCATTCAAGGTGTGGAGGAGCAGGGATTCTCCTTGTATTTGGGCAGCAGATCAGAAGTGCAGTTTCATGGACTTGCCCCTGTCTTCTTCTGCCTGCAAATAATCCTCCAGGTGCCCCCCAGTGTCCCTATGAAATGCAGCTGCCAGGCAGACGCGAGCCCCAGATCAGGAAGCTGGCACCTGCAGTGGGAAACATGATGGGAAGGAGAAAATGCCCTTAATTATCATTCTAGGCCACATCCTTGTCTGCTCTCGTTTCAGGCGCCGCAGCTGTTGGCATGTGCTTTTTTTTTAAAGCCAATGTGCTTATCTAGAGGAGAAGCTGATCTTCCTGGGCAAATTGACTTGTGGGAGAAAGGGAAATGGTGCGCTCGGCAAAGGAACAGCTGAGCAAATGCAGATTTGGATGGCGTTTGCTCTTCTTAATTGTCTGATCCGTTTGACTTCATCGCCACCTCCCCCCACTTTTGTAAATAAAACATTTTGTGGGGAAACAAAAAAAAAATCAAACACCTCCAGCCAAATTGCTTTGCACAGACTTGTTTGCGCTCTGTAGCAATTCCTTTTGTTCTTCCCTTCCTCAGCGTTCTCGCAAAATACATCCCCAGAATAAATAAAGTTTATGTGAGTGTGCTCATGTCACACCAATCTCTTCTGCCAGCCATGCTGTTCTGGTGGGTATTTATGCTTGTTGGAATTTTTATTATCCTGGGGTGAGAGAGCCATGCTTTGTCTGAAATGAAGGATGAAGACAAACTAAAGGGAATGTTCTCGGAGCATCTTCCTCCTTGCGACGGCCAGGAGATCTCTCCAAGAGGGGCTACCTAGTTGGTCTTCTGTGTCTTGTGGTGGATGATTAGTTAATTTTAGGAAGCTCACAACCAAATTTGAGAGGGCAATCAAACCTTTCATGCTTACTTTCCAGCAGCTTGTATGCAAGGCATGCCAGAAGAAGCAAATGGTATTCTAGGCTGCTGGCCATTGATAATTGGATTGTCAATACATTTGCCAAGTTCCCTTTTGCAGCTGTCTAAATGGATGGCCATGGCCATGTCTGAGAGCAAGCTTGCTTCAGAGTCACACGCCATGAGAACCAGCTCCTCTCGATTGGGCTGGGCTGCCATGACTGGAGAGGAATGTTCTCCTGGTTCTTGACCCATCCCACACTGGGTTGAAAAGTGACCCTTCTGTCATGAAGAAAGAAGAATTCCGTGAGAGGACAGAATCGCATTCCACTTGTAAAACCACAGATGTTGTGTTTGCTTTCTTTGTCTCTCTCCCATCACAGTTTTGCTTTTTCTTCTTTAGTTTAGTTATTTGGTTTATAAGCTGTCCCCAACTCCAGTAGACTTCTTGGTTGCATATGAACCATGTAACGCTGGCAGGATGGGAGTAGGTGGGACTGGCATTGGCTACCTGGCTGTATGACTGTCTGCAGGGGCACAAGCGATCTCCCAAATATCCTGACCTGATAGTTCAATCATATAGATCATGTCATTGGCACCAGGCATCATGACGTGTAAGACCATTGGGGCTTGTAATGGATGTCTGTGACTGGACCAGCTGCTTTCCATTGTCCATTAGTGTCCACCAATTCACTGGAGCAGAAGGATGATTATTATCTATTTGCTTTCTCATTTTGTTGTACTGGTAGTCCTCGACTTACAACCATTTGTTTAGCGACCATTCAAAGTTACCTTAGCACTGAAAAACTTACAATGAGCCCTCACTCTCAGGGACCATTGCAGCATCCTCATGGTCATGTGATCAAATGACAATTTTTATCACATGCCTGTAGGGATGGTGCAGCAGTCGTGTGAGGACCAGTCGTAAGTCACTTTTTTCAGTGCTATTGTAACTTTGAACAAATGGTTTGTAAGTCGAGGACTACCTGTAATTCCCCTGTATTTGCTGCAGGGGAAACATGGCCTGATAGCTGGTTTGACTCCCATAACACTATGGGAAATCCAGTCTTGAAATTAGCCAGAATGTGGAATGTATTATCCAAATGAAAAACAATATTTTCCCTATTTGAGGAACCTCTAACTAAGTTTAATTTGCCCAAGATGCAGAGTAGTAATGGTATTTGGTTGGGCCTTTAGCCCTTCAGAGCATGCTTCCCATTTCATGAAATACTCTTAAAATAATTCTACATTTCAGTAGTTGTTAATATTTGATCTTAGAAAGTCAAGTCTGTGGGGAAAACTGGGTAAGCTATGGGTGTATTCAGAGCATAAATATAAATACAAGTCTGTGATGGCACCTCCACTCCAAATTTCCATAGAAAAAGCATATTATTTTGCATCTGGTTAACACTTAGATATCTTTTTGGAAAGAACTGGATGAGTTTAGGCAATGCTTGGAGGAGCCACAGTGCCACATTAGAACTTGTGTGCATGGAAGCTCTTTTTTTGCAAACATATTTTGGAAGATTTACTAGCTTTCCTAGATGCCCACATTCTTCTGAATTATGTACCCCCAGTCTGGAGACTAACAAGAAGACAAGGCAAATGGATATTGTGTTCTTTCATTGTCACCAATAAATAAAAATTGATATCCCTGATCGGGATAACATCTATGTTTAATTAATATGATGATCTGAAGAATCACCTCTTGTTTAGTGTTTGTACAATCATTTTACCATCAAGAAGAGGATTACTGAGACACTTGAACTGCCTATGTTAGTTTATCTGTTTGGTGTTTCTTCTTAAGCAAACTGGCTTAAATGCGAACCATTTCATTGTGTAAGACGAGACAGATATAAAAATAAAAAGGGTTTTGTTGCACCCAGGAAAGAAGCATGCTTTGGGGAGGCTGTTTTTCCCTCACCCCACTAATTTTGGGATGCACAATTAAAAAAAAAGAGTCAAGTATCTGAAAATAGAAGTTGAAGAAGACTGCAGGATTGAATTTGCTTATTTTTTGTCATCAGGTACAACACACAAAAGCTTTCCAGCTCACCTCCATTCTTCCTGGGGCACATAGGTCTTGGATAGGTCTTTGTCCAGCTCAGATCTCCTTCCTCACATTCTGCCAAAAAAACAAAAGTGCATCTTCAATTCTATTTCTTTCTTTAAAAAGTTGCAAATCTGGCAGCCATTGGGTGACATTCACAACAACCAACAGCAGTTGTGATGATGCTCAGACAATATAATTCAACAGCCACGTGGATATCATTGGTTGCATTTGTTTAAAAAAGAGAGAAAAGTAGAGAAGGAATTTCCCGGAAGCCTTGGAGGTTGCACCAAGGTCAGAGGAGATGAAGCACACCCTGTTATGGCGCCCGTCAGTGGTACCCCACCAGCAAAGAATTAGATATTACTTCAAACCAGTGAAAAGACACACTTCCTCCCACATTAATTTTTATTACTCACGTTATATTTTAATTCAGGGTCTCCTTATAACAGAAAGTCAATCCGGCTTGATTTGTAAGGGGCTATATTCTAAGGTGCCTTGCTTGTCTTACGGTGGGAAACAAATCAAAGAGATTTAACAGGATGTGACAAGAAAACTGCCTTAAGGGGGACCTTTTTTCTAGGCTGCTCCTTGAACTCTGAAATGTGATAGAGAAGAGGCTGGAGTCTCCCCAGCTAGCAGTGGATGGAGAACATCTGCTCTGCACTACTTAATTACAACAGGGAAATTGCAGGACATGGTTGGTTGGGTTTCTGTGATATCACAGACGATTTTGAGAAAGAAGTTTGGAAAACTTATCAGCCCAAAAAGGAGAACTATCTAAAGAAGAAGACTATCAAAGAAATCTACTATCTAGCCACACAACAAGGCATACCTAGCCATTTCAAGACCCTTTTTTTCATATTATTTTCCCCTCCTGTGACACTTAAGGGTTTTTTTGGTTCCCTTTAAGGGGCAAAGATGGGCCTGCATGGAGACTTGTGAATGGAGTGATCCCATGGGAGGGGGAGGGAAGGTTTGTTGCACCCAAATTACAATAGATCTTAATATTGCTTTCCCAGGAAGGCAATATTAACCTTCCCCTTCTGCTGCGAGGAAATACAGGGTTTGGTTCTCATTTTTCCCCAAAACACACACACACACCTTCTCAGTACTGAAGAACTAATTCAGTTACCTTGTTTTAATGCACATGCTTCTAAAATGAGTTACCAATTTGTTTTATTCCTAGAAAGCAGGATTAACTCAAAACACAGCGCAGTGACTGCTGTGGGGATTGTCAAATTATGGCATCCTTCTTTAAGGGGCAAAGCAAACCTCCCCATCCCCACCCCGGTGTTCCTGAGTGGTCTCCTTGCCCTCCGTCTCCTGGTTTTTATGACATGGAAAGTGAGGAAGTCTCTATGTTATGCAGAAAAAGACAAAGCTATGGTGGTGCAGTATGAAAAGGAAAACACCTCAATTCTCTTCTCTTGCAAGTTTGAGCAATCCCTGGTCTCTTTACCTCCCCCTCCCCCTCCTCTTCACTAGCAGAATAAACTATAAGCACTCTTTTTTTTCTAAAAAAATCCAGAATGAGTTCTGCATACTACAGAAGCCGATTTTATAATTTGCAGCACGGAGGTCCTTGCAGGTTGGACTTGGGGTAGCAATTACAGGAAGAAACCAAAGTCCTCATAAAGAGAAGGTGGGGAGAAGGCAGGGGGGAATGCTCTGTGCAGCCTTGAAAGACTCTTCAGCTTGCTGTGTAGTACAACAGCATCTCATGTTCCTACATCTGCAGTAGGGATTTTAACGCGTAAAGCTGAATTTTAATCACCGCCTCAATTGACTATTAAAATACAGCACTGCACCGTAAAATCACAGTGGCTCTGCTGCGGGGAGAAATCCCGCAGCAGCAGTATGGTGCACAGGCAGTCTGCAGAATGATAACTGTGATGAGAGCTGCAGCTTTCGTCATCTGCCTTCATCCCCAAGTTGGCTTGTATCCCTGAAGCTGGCTGGTATAAGAGAGAAGAAGAAAAAGAAAGGTTGTGGTCACCCAAGTTGATTGTGCCTTGGAAGGGCATGTTGTGCTACATGTGCTGAAGTTAGGAGAAGGTTTGGTCCATGCCATCTCCAGGGAAGGCTGGAGAGGGCCCAGGCTTTTAAGAGTAGATAACTCTACCAAATAATTTAATTGACATCCATCCAGAGGGATGAATAACTTGTGACTTTCTTTTCTTTTTTCCTGCACCATAAGCACTACATTGTCCATTTTTTTCTTTTTCCTATGGGATACACACTCTAGGGAAGACACCTAGTCCTTCATTCATAACCTCCTGGGACTTTGCCTCTCGTTTCCCCTTCTCTCTTTCTAGGCTCTGTCATATAGTTGTAGAAGAATGCAAAGAAAGAAAATCAGAAGACCGATTGTGATGCTCCTTGGGCTGTCTTCATGTGACTGCAGTAGTCCTTGGTAGAGGAACAAAGTCTACAAAGGATAGTCATGATGTGTAAGGGTCCCATTGCCTGCAAAAGGTTCTGCAAGAGGTTGATGGCAGAAGACTCTGAAGGTTTTGAACCAATAGTTCTCACTGCAGCAGCCTAAATAGTCATGAGTTGGAAAATACTGTAATATGTATGTTTCTCAATGTTCACATCCTCATCTCAGAAAGCTACCAAATTAAACCCCTTGCTCAGTGTAGGAATGTAAATTAAAGCATCTCAGATAAGGTTTCAGTCTTAACATATTTAATAAAGGGAAGCCCACCACTTCTCTGGGCCATTGGTTGCACTGTATAACCCCTCTCATGACTTAATAAGTATTTTCTAATCAGTTGGACTCTGTGCTTAAGAAGCTCATTTCATGGTGTGAAATCTGGAGAGATAGGGGTCAGGTTTTGGTCTTCTTCTTTTGATCCCCCTTGACCCCTATATTCTTTTCTTCAATTGTCTTTTTTCAAGTCTAATCATGATGTGTTGCATCAGTCCCATCATGTAAGATTCCTTCATCATCCTTTTACCATTCTCTGCCCTGGTTTGGTTTCATTACTCTGACTTTTTCTTCAAATGTGGATATAAAATTGGACATGCTATGAGTCAGACCAGGACAGAATAGAGTGAAAGTATTCCTTCTCATGGTTTAGATACTAGCCTCTATTAATGCAACCTAAACTTGCTCTGGATGTAATTCAGAGAGTCCTTAAGTTACAACTACTATTGGGACTAGAATTTCCATTGTTTAGCAAGGTAGTTGTTAAGGGAGTCGTGCTCCATTTTATGATTTTTTCGCCACAGTTATTAAGCTTATCATTGCAGTTGTTAAGTGAATCATGCAGTTGCTAAGCAAATCTGGCTTCCTCCATTGATTTTGTTTATTGAAAGCTGGCTGGGAAGGTTGCAAATGATGATCATGTGACCCCATGGTGCTACAACTGTCGGAAATACACACCAGTTGCCAAGCATTCAAATTTTGATCATGTGACTGTGGGGATGCTCTGATGGTCATAAGTGTGAGAACCACTTATAAGTCACTTTTTTCAGTGCCATTGTAACTTCAAAGATTGCTATATGAATGGCTGTCATCTGAGGACTTCCCATCTTCCATTTTCTGTACCAAGCAAAGATTTATCAAAATAGGGTACTGCAAAGACTCAGAACTAAAGTAGTAAAAATACAATTTCCTAAAAGCATGAAAATGGTAATACATAGCTAATTACTTAAATCCAGAAAAAATGGAATTTGCTATAGGTTCAGATGCACTTACATGGGAAAAATGTGAATGAAAAGGTGTCTAAAGTTTACTGGGAGGGAGGACCATTCTAGATAGTGATCTCCAGAGTAGAAAGCTTCATCAAATGGAGTTGTTGATCAATCTGAGCCAACAAAAATGACAGATGTACCAAAATGTAACATTAGAAGTAGTTTTGAGGTGCATATTTGTACCAAGTAACATAATTCTCCAGATGTGTGTGAATTAAAAAATCTCAGTATTCCTCAGCCCTTTGCTGGGGCTGCAGTACTAAGAATTATGGCCCTAACACATCAGGAGAGGGCCTGATCAAATAAACTGGAATGCAAAGACAGTTGATGACAAAGGATTCATAGAAATACTAAAAATGGCTGAAAACATTGCAGAGAAATCCAGCAGGTTCTTGGCATTTATTTTCACTGCAGAAGACATGGTCCAACCTCCATTTCCTGAATGGATATTTCCAACAAAGGACTTTCAGGTGTTGAAGCAGATATTGAAGGCAAAAGATGATGTAGGCTTTCCTGAGAAATTCAAAAGAAATAAATCACCAGGTCCAGATGGTATCTATCTAACAGTAATGCCAATTTTAAGGAAGGGATCCAAGGGGATCTGGAAATTGCAGATTTGGTTAGCTTAACATATGTTATGGGGAAGCAGGTGAAAACTACTATAAAAGACAAAATTATCGAGCATAGAGAAGGAAAATCTTGGTGAAGAAGCATAAATCTATTTTCTGCAAAATCCAGTCCTGGCTCATTAACCTTTTAGAGTATCAAAAAGTTATCTGGATAAGAAAGCCTTGTAGACTTTGTTCAGTTGGCTTTTGAAAATGATTCTTAAGATGGCTGGAGTAAGGAGAGACAGAACTTTGGGGGTTCGGAACTCATTAAGGAAGGGATAGGTAAAAATGTTTGCAAAATGGATGGATGTCAAGAGCTGAGCCACCCTTAATAGGTTCAAGTTATTTTCAGTATGTTAAAAAATGAGATGAAGTTAACAGTGAGAATCGATGTTGCCAAGGCTGTGGATGATGTTCTGACATTTAGGGTGCTTTTTAAAAAGACAGTGGAAAGTTTCCAAAAGACTTCTCCACTTGGCATTAAAATGACAATTTTTACTTCATTATAAAGAAGCGTAAAACATCCTACCTTCACATATACAATGGAAGTATCTGGGTTGGATGGAAACCATGACCCAGCCACCAGTTGGTATGAAATAGGCAAATTCCACACTGGGGTTCCTAACAAAAACAGTTGAAAATAAAATCAACACATAGCTGTCTCTTTCACTGATGGAGTGGATGGACTTGCAAAATTGTATGTTGTTCAGATCATCTTACTTCAAAAGGGATAGTTGTAGAGACAAAGAAGATGCAGCTTTTTTTGGTAGGAAGTATTACAAAATACAGGATATATTATTTGAAAGAAGACCAAAGAGGTGGAAGAAAACAGGATAAGAGAGGTAGAAAGGGAAATTGGGCATAATATAATAGAATTTCGGATCTTTTAGTGAAAGTGGCCAAGATGGAAAGGTGGCCACCAACTTGAGTGTCTTGCTAAGGGTTCCTGGAAAGCTACTTCATGAGTGGGTGGGGAACCAGTGTGGGTTGAGGCCACGGTCCTCATTTCATCCTAATGGCCTCTCTTGGAGATCTTGTTTGCCCACCAAACTGAGGACTAGATATTAGAGCATTTCTCGCCTTCTTGCTTCTTCAAATAGAAGTTGTATCTTTTCCCATGCCTTTAGTATGTGGAGAGAAAGAATTAATGGTAGGGGGAGGCAAGCCTCCATGTCATTATGGGGTTAGCTCAGGAGGTGGCAGTCTTGTCTAGGTGAAATCTTGTCTCCACCCCAGACCTTTCAGTGTAGTTTTTCTTCTTTTTACAGTAGTTATATTCCAGTCCCCAAGGTTAATTTCTTGCTGAGGTTGGAATTTCCCAAGCTTATGGTTCCTTGTCTTTGATACTTTGGACTCAACAAAAAAGTTGGGTGTGATATGTATTGAAGGCTGGAGAAGTCTGAAGAAGGGACCTTTTGTAACAATTGTTCTTAGAAGCTGGAAATGCAGAGTAAGATAGCAAACAAACACACCAGGACTTTTAGCCTTGTTTCCACAGGAGGCTTCCATGGATTTTATTTGGCTACACACAATTCAGTAACAGCTGCAGGTTTCATTTAGCTTTTGAGAAATCAAAATAAATCGAATCAGAATTAATTGCAATTCCCAGACATTTTTAAAGCCACGTTGCAGTAGTCAAAAGAGATTGTAACCAAAATGAGGTGTACCTCTGCTAAGTCCAGAGGCTCAAGGAAGATTGCAGATAGTGGTGGAGTCATAAATGAAACAAGAGATTCCCCCCCCTTTCTGGAGAAGCACAAAACTCTTTCCAACGAGGCTGAATCTCAGTTCCTAATCACTCAAGGATAGCAGTTACTTCCTTGGAGTTAGATGATAGTGGGCAAGAGAGTAGGGTGTCACCAGCATATTGATTACCTTACTTGGTAGTTTCATGTAGACGTTGAACAGTATGAGGAACCAGATGGAACCTGTGGGTCATCCTAGGCCAACAGTCTAGACCTGGGAATTGAAGTCCGCACATCTTCAAGTGGCCAAGATTAATAAACACTAGTGTGAATATTAAACTGTAGTCCCAGCATCCTCTTTTGGACCTGACCTCAGGCTTAGTTTAGCCAAGTGCTCCAGGGATATCATGGTCCATGTATTGAAAGCCCACAGTCGAGGAGAACTATCAGGGTCATGCTCCCCATCCAGATTAATTCATGTATCAAGAAGACAAATCAGTCTTAGTCCCAACTGTGAACTGAATTTAAATGGGTTCCAGATAATCCATCCCTTTTAGATGCATCTGGAGCTTTGTGGTCCCAATTTTCTCAATCATATTTCTCGGAAGAAAATATTTTAAGACTGAGCTATAGTTGTCTTGGGTGAAGATAAGTTTTCTACAGTAGAAAACTGTCTCCTTCAATTCGTGGAGGATGTGACCTCCTCTCAAGAAGGCATGGACTGCCACCATTAACCATGGAACCAGCCTTGTCCTGGCCAATTCATTAGCTAGGAGGGTCAAAGAGCAACCGGCAGCTCACATTTCTCCACCCGATCCAAGATGTATAAGCCAGAAAGAATCCAAAATAACCAAGCAGGCAGTGCCAAGGTCCTATCCCTCTGATCTGCCCTAATACAACAGTCCAAGATGAGACAGATCCAATTGACTTTGTCTGCAAAGAACAATGCAAATTGCTCTCTATAAGACACTGCCTGTTCTGGCTCTCTCCCTCCAAAAATTCTGTGGAGGAGATGCCACAAAACATGGAAAAACAACATAACTGTTTTGTGCAAAGGTCACAACTGCAAGAGGTATATTTGCTGTCTTCTGCTGCAACTACAGCAGGGAAGGACTTCAGGTGGATTTCATTCTGGGCTTGTCCTACTCCATCCCCAAAATTATTCCTTCTACAGCTTTCCTCCACTCCATAGCTTTAGATCTGTGATCTGGCTCTGTGAGATGAATGAAGACATGGTGAAACCACACCTATCAGGGACTGGGCAGCTGAATTGCTTGTATTGCTCCTTTTCTCACTTCAGCTACCAGTTCTATAACCACACAAGAATAAGGACTTGCATGTTGATCATCACAGAAGCTTCCTTGATGGAGAGACTGCCCTGTGGAGGACACTTTTAGCATCCTAGTTGTGATACTGTAGGCCAGGGGTGGTCTTGGAAACTTTAAGATGTGCCAGCATAGCTGGCTGAGGAATTCTGGGGGTTGAAGTCCACACATCTTAAAATTAACAAAATTGGACACTTCTGCTTGTAGGCAAAGAGAAGGAGGCAATTTTTTGCTTTTTGCCACCATTTCAGAAGTAAAGGGGGTTGTGAGAACAGCTCAACTTTATCAGGAGATGAGTTAGTCTGCATGATGGAAGTCTGGTAGGGTGGCACACATAATGCATATTGGAAGGCACTCCAAAATTGAGTGTTGCACTCTGGATGTTCTGCCAAGCAGTTGACAGTTCTGAGTTTGGGCTGAAATGAAATCTGGAAGGCCAAGGAGGGTACATACAGGTAATCCTCAACTTATGGCTGTTAATTGAGCTCAGAATTATGATCATAAATTGTGCTGGACATTAAGTGGGTTACCATGTGACCGTACCCAAATTTACGATCTTTTTTGCAGTGGTTGTTAAGCAAATCCATTGTCTGGAAACGAGAAGTAAACATGGTTTCTGGCAAAAAAAGTTATGAATTGTGGTCACATGACTGCGGGATGTTGCAAATGACAATAATTTGGACCGATCGCTGAGTGCCCAAAATTCATTCACGTGACGGTGAGGGGGGGGTCATAACTTTGAATTCAGGTTGTAAGTAGCCCTGGGGAGGTCTTTTGTAAGTGTGAAAGGTTACTAAGTGATTGGTTGTAAGGTGAGGATTATCTCTAAGAGTTGTTCCTGCCTCCTCACCACCATTACCCATCTTCCCAACCCTTCTTCTTTCCTCCTTCCCCTCAGCAACCAACGATGTACCAGCCTGCATTCACAGTCCTTACACTGATGGTCCTAGTAGTAAGGAATAGGCTACTAGTACTACAAATCCCATTTGCCTGCCCAACACTTGATCTTCCCAGCACCTCCTCTCCTCTCCCAGGCTAATATTGATGTCTCGCAGTGCTTCAGCTTTGGGATTTCCCTATCTTATCCCCCCACAGCAACATCCAGAACAAAGCATCCTCATATTGCTCCTTCCAAGGATGCAAATTTTAGGCAGT
>JANHZU010006204.1:129997-143156 GCA_032468055.1 Acrochordus granulatus | reverse complement strand
GAGGGAGGGTGGGAGGGAGGGAGGAAAACAGGAATAGCAGCTATGGTGGTATAAGAGAAAGCCCTTGAGAGAGGGGGTCAGAAGATGCTGCCAAGCGAACGATCAGATAAGAAATAGCAAAGCCCACAATTGCATAAAGGGTGGAGAAAGAGGCTCTGCCTTCGCCTTTGACCTCTTCTCCCTTTGGCCAAGCAGCTGCCCAGGATAGTTCAAAGACCTTGAAAGACTTTTGCATGGAAGGCGTTTGGTGGATTTGTCAATCGAACGGACAGGCTTGCGAAGAGATGCTAATTTGCAGGATGCATGTCCATATCTGTGTTTTCTATGCGCAGGAGGAAGTGTTTTTATAGCAGGGAACTTGGCATGCATTTCTGAAGATGTTCCTTCTAGTGATCGGTGGTGTAAATGGAAAGCCAGGATGAACAGAGGCCCTTTAACACCTTTCTTTCCCTTCCCTTCCCCTCCCTTCAAATACCAAGGGCTTAAAAGTTCAGGAACTGCATATAAAGAGAAAATTGTGAAGACTTTAAGAAATACTGTGCTATCTTTATGCTTGTCGCTGAAAGTACTACTTTAATATATTGTATCTCTCAAAAAAAAAACAGCATCATTAAACAGGGTTGGGGGAAATTTGGCTTTTCTCTCTTAGGATAGACCTCTGTAGATTTCTTACAAGGCCGGCTTAACCCCGATACTTTGGGAATTGTGATTTTGTTGGGGAATATTATTTATTCGTTTGGCTGAGACGATCTGCCATCCAGCTATCAGTTTGTGGATTATTTTTCCCTTAGGAGAAAGAATGGTGGTTTAAACTTCTCCAATAGATGTATGCACATCCCAAATGCCATTGTAGAAATTGTTGCCCCTCCAACTTTTCCAATTATGGTGAATATAAATAACAGCAAAGCACCAAGTCATCAACCGCCAGCTTAGTTCCACTTCCTGTGACTTCCAAATCTGTGTCAAGGCTGGCTTTACTGTGAGAATGTGCCAGTAGCTGTTGCGGAAATTATTGAACACAGTCCTTTCTGTACCCATCATTGTGGGGAGAGCTTGTATGCCCCGGACAATCGGCAGCAGTTTATGATTGCAAAAGGCCCGAAAGCCAAGCCATTCTAAGTTTTTATTTTGATTTGTTGAATAAGCCACAATTGCTTAGGTGAGCTTTAAGCCCATAAGTGCTCCTGGCCAAACCCCAAGACTGGCTGTCCACATGCTTGGGCTTAAAATCAAGCCTGATACATTATGGGAGCACAGTGAGTGAGTTGTTGCAAAGAGAGATCTGGAAGAGCACAGCAGACAAGAGCTGGATGGGGAATCCTTGAAACATTTCAGCCCCAAATGGGGCACAGGGCTTCTCACTTTCTTTCTGTCAAGATGGGCCTTGTAGTGCTTCCTTGGAAGAGTCTAATTGCCACAGAGCCTTGTTTAGGGCTGCGCAATATTTGATTTTCCTTCTGGTAAGAGTTAACATCCTCCTGTTTCAAAACCAAATTATCATGTAACCATTTTGGCAGCCATACTTATTTCCCGATCCCCTCCAGAGATCCCAAATCAATATCTCTGGAATTTATACTGGAATATTTTCTTTTTTCCCTCTCTCCCTCTCCTCTTCCTCTTTCCCCCTTTTTCATCTTCCTTCCTTCCTTCTCCTCTTTTTCTCTTTTTCTCTTCCTTCCTCCTCCCTCCGTTCCCTTTTTTCCTGTTTCATCTTCCTTGCTTGCTTGCTTCCTTCTCTTTCCCCTTTCATCTTCCTTCTTTCCTCCCTCCTTCTCTTCTCTTTCCTCCTCCCTTCCCTTCTTTTCTCCTCCCTCCCTCCTTTCCTTTTGTCCCTTTCTCTCTCCTTCCTATCTCCCTCCCTCCCTCCTTCCCTTCTTTCCCTTCCTCTCTCTTTCCTCCCTCTCTCTCTCTCCCTCTTCCTTCCTATCTTCCTTCATCCCCTTTCCTTCCTCTCTCTCTCTTTTTTCTTTCCTTTCCCTTTCCTGTTTCTTTCAAATGGTAATGATGAATTTGCTTTGCATCCTGGCTGTGACAGTGAAAAATGTGCCAATGAAATCAAGCAGGAAGGGAGCCAGAGCCCCTGCTGAACTAGAACAGATCAGCTGATTCATAGATGTTTCTTGCGTGGGGGCCATTTGGAACCGTGGCAGGAACTCCAGTGGACAGTTGTTGTGTGAGGTTCTCCCTCCCTGTCCACCTTCTCTGCACCCCCCAGCAATAATCAAAGGCAACCACTTGAAGGGTGTGGGAACCTTGGTGGTTTATCTAATGCTTTACCTTTGAAAATTATTCCTTTGCATGACAGGCAGTGTGTGGATATAGTATGTCAGCCCAAAGCAGAAAACGAGGAGCATAGGATGCATTCCAGGCAGTTTGGGACAATAATGGCATTTAAATAAGAAGTGGAATTTATAGGATCCAAATCCAATTGCTAATCATTTAATCCAGCCTCAAAGTCGAGTGGCAGTGTTTGTCTGGAGGGCACTTCTCTTTACTATTGATATGGCATGCTACACTCTAAGAAAACCATCACATATTTTTTATTTTATTTATCTTATTTACAGACCACTGATCTCCCTCATAGCATGACTCTGATCTTTCTTTTCTCTTCATTCTTCCTGTGGAGTCACAGATGAAGCAGCAACTGAAAGAAAGAAATTGCACCAGTGTGGCTCCTATGGGATGCCTAGTCTGGGGAGCATCAGTAAATCCCCTTTCCATACTTTGGAGTGGCTTTGAGCTGTAGTGGGTCCTCAGAATCCAGGAGGTTGGACTAGATGCCCTCTAGAGTCCCTTTCAGCTCCAGGATTTTATGTTCCACACTTAACAAGACCAGCTGCAGACTAAGCAGCTGTGTCCGTACAACAGCTTGCCTCCTTTAAATCTTGACTGGATATCTTTTGTGGTTTACCCCAAACCACCCCCTTTGATTAATATATATGGTCCAATGCTGGGTACAAACCCCCCAAATGGGTTAATTCAGGACTTAGGTTAAGCATGTTGTGTGAAGGGGAGCTCTGAGGATCAAAGCCTTCAGAGATGATGGGCTAAAGTTCTGGCCTGCTTCTGCATCCTTCTTTTCAGGGAGAAGCAAAGCGACTTCTTCCTCTGCGTCTCTTTAAAATGAATGGCAATGAATTAATAATAGGGGCTTGGTTGGATATTCATAGCTTGCTCCTTATGCAAGCCAAAAATATTTCCACTTTTATGTCCTGTGCAAAATTGTAAAAGAGGATGGTGTCACAGCAGCTGTGAAGATAATGAGCCGCAAAGGAGGCGCTCTTCTCCATTAATCAGCATTTGTTATAGCCAAGGTTGACCTGCAAGAACTCACTTGCCCTGGAAAAAAAAGAAATCTGGACCCCATTCTGAGGGGCAAAAATTGCCCTCCACAGCCAGATCACTTTATTAGAGGTTCAGGAAGAAAGAAGTGAAAATATGGGGAGGGTCAGCCACTGGCCATTCCAGGGAGGGGTCTCAGCAAACTCTGTGCTCAGAGCAGAGTATGGCAGCCCTTGAAGCCTGAGAAGACAAAGTATCTCATCTATCTGTCTAATCTAGAGACTGCCCATCTCACTCACAGAACAAAAATAATGACTTTGCTATTGGATGAAGTTTCCATTTTGTGATGCTAGCCCTTCAAGGTAGACGGAAAGCAAAGTTATGGATGTTAATTACTACTTTTATTCTAAAGTTATAGTGTGTAACTAGACAATCTGTGACATTTCAGAGATATTTCCTTACCTGAACAGAGAAACGCAATGATTGGGAATGGGAAAAAAAGCAATGGGAATGGAAGCAATTTCAGACTTCCTGCCAGTTTTCCCAATGACTTTCCTTGTCGGAAGCTGGCAGGGCACATTGAAATGATAATCTGGCTGACTGTAGTAGTGCAGCAGCACTGAAGCAGTCACAACTGTGCCAAATTTAAATCCCATGGGAATCAGGGGTATCAGATTTTGGATGCATTCAGTAAGTTAGCCCATTTGAGGAGCTTTGACTAAAAAACTGTTGCCCCGTGATGCACCAGTCTCTGATGTTCTCTTGGATGGCATTCTCCCGCTATAGCCAGCAATGCTGAATTGATTTTGTAATAGGTTCATTTGTTGTTCAAGACCTTGAAATTCTCTTTCATCAAGAAAACAATGAGGAGTCCAGAGGCCACCAGGCACGCCATGCAGTCACAGAAATCAGGAAAGCTAAGTTTTGCTCCTTAATTGGAGAAGAACCAGGAGAAGACAATCCATTCCTTTAGTGATCAACTCTGAGCTTGCCACCCCTTAAAGCCCAACAAATTTATGAGGTTCTGCCTGTTTATGAACTGCAGACCAGGAGTTCACAAAAGCTTTTGCCGACAGAAATTGGTTCATCTTTAAGATGCCCCAAGACAAATCCCTTTTCCAGTTGCTGCTCATCAAATTTGCAAAGCATTTTAGTGGAGACATTAAGCTTCAGAGCCTGCAGCAAGTGGTCGTCCTCCAGATGTTGTTAGATTAATTCCAATTATCTGTCATTGCTGGCTAGGATTGGCAGGGATTCAGGAGGGTAGGGTGGTCATTTACTTCCATTCCTGGCCTTGCAGTTCTGCCTCCTTTCTAGGTGAGAATTTCGGCAAATTTTGTTAATTGTGGCCCTACAATTAAAAAGAATTTGCTCATCTGGTTGTGTTTTTCTTGCCTGATCCACCTGGGAAGGCTGACATTAATTTTGCAAGTCTATAGTACAAATCTCCCACTGTCTTTTTTACAGCCTGAGAAATTAGGGAAGTTCCTGAGTTTCCTTCTCTTCCTGTTATGCAGCTGTAGGCTACATGTTCTCTTATCTAATTGTTCTGTTAGGTGGGAAGGATCAGGCGTAGACGATGCAGTTCTAGCTAACAAATTTATTGTTGTTATATGGTTACAAAAATTTCTCCAACTGCCCGTTGAACACATGCACTCCCAAGATAAGGGGAGTAGGTTGGACCTCTGATGCTTGTGCATGCGTAGTGACTCAAAGCTTATTCCCCTCTTCACCCCTGGCTTCGCCCTTCCGTCTCCCACATATTCCCTAAGTAGTATCTCTCCTCTCACACTCCCAAGGTCATTCCCACATACCATTACATTCTCTCATGAACATTTCCAGGAATTCTGGATTGGCCAAGGAATTCTGGGAATTAAGGTCCACCCATCTTAAAGTTCCCAAGGGTGGGAAACACAAGTCTGAACACCTGGTTGGGTACTGTGCTGAAGGAAATGGGCTTGCGTCTAGGCTACATCTCGGCAGCACTGTTCCTGACATCATTTTGGCAGTGATTTAAGGCGCATCTTCCTTTCAAAAAGCATTTTAATTCCCTGTTTGAAATGGGGGGACGGGGAGAGAATTCTCCCCTATCATAAATCAGAGCCTGAATCTTTTAACATTTACAGTTTTAAATGAATTCCTGCCGAGAGTCTCTTAAGCCAGATTTATATCTGATTTTGCATTGAACTGTGTCGTTATGTGGGCCTGAAAAGCCTCATACAAAATTAGGCATAATGCTAAAACATGCTGAAAAGACAGTTCTTCAGAAATGTGGAACGTTATTATGTTTCGGGTGGTGGTATTGGAGAGAAGATTGTGCGAAAAAGAACAATTAGAGTGGACATTTTCCTTTTAATGATCCTTGCACAATGCTGGGGCAAAAAGGTTTGCTGATGTCTCATTATAGATAAAGAGAAATTGAGGGAGCTCTGATGTTCCCCCATATGACCCAAACACAATCAGAATAAAGGAAGGAAAGTGAGTTGAATAAGATACAAGCAAGATCACTTTTGCTGGTTAAAAGTAGCTCCTTGGAACAAGGAGATACCTTCTGGTGTGATCTCTCAAGAGGGATCACATGTACCAGGCACACCTTGGACAACTTGCGGGTTTGCTTCCAAACCACCGCAATAAAATGAATATTGCAATAAAGCAAGTTTTTTTCGTTTCCCAGTGCATATAAAAGCTATGTTTACACTATCCTATAGTCTATTAAGCATGGAATAGCATTATGTCTAAAAAGAACAATGCATATACCTTAATTAAAAAAACTTTATGGCTAAAAATGCTAATTATCATTTGAGCCTCCAGCAAAGTTGTAATCCTTTGACTGGTGGAGGGTCTTGTAAAAAAACTCACACAATATCTCTGAAGGGCAGTAAGGTGAAACACTAAAATGATGTGTGCCTTGTAAAAGGGCCTCTTCACAAATCCAGCAGTACTCCTTCAAAGAAGATATCCTTGGTTGAATCCTGGAGTTGGAAGGAATCTCACCCAACCTTTGACTTGCTGTAGGAGCCACTACAGACAGCCATCCGACCTCTCTTTGAAGACACCCCTCAAGCAGAGAAGAATTAGTGGAGTCCTTGATGCTCTCTGACCTTGGTTGTTTCCCTGCAGACTTTTCATTACCTAACTAGGTAACATCTTCAGTGCTTCTGGATTTGGAAGTCATAGGGAAGAATTTACCATTCAATGTGGCAACCTCCACAATTTGTCCACAAAGGAGGTACCTCTAGCCTAAACCTCTTTCCCATCTTGGTAGCTCTGAGTTTACTTTCATTTGTAACTCTTTTGGGCTCTATCAGGAGTGAATCCAGGACTCCCAGTGAGGTCTAACCAGGACAAAGAGAGGTGGAAGTCTTTTCTTTGATCTGGATTAAATGCCATTGAATGCTGGCTTTTGCTTTTTTTTATAATTGCATTGCTCCAGTCCAAAAGTGGAAAAAATATAGTTGCAGCATTTGGGGTATGGTTCCAACAAAAGCAGATAGGTGAGGACCCACTTGGAAATGCCCAGTGGATCGTCCTCTACAAATACAATTCAGGGACTATTAAAAAGGTAGGACATTGCTCTCCTTTCTCTCTTTAATTTGAATTTGAAAAATTGAAGCAGCCACTAGATGGCAGCAAAGGATGAAGTCTTTTCTCTGCAGTGCTCTCTAGTGGACACTTAATATTTTGCTAGGGAGGACTGCAGTTTTACCACCTTTTTTTCACTTTGAGATTGGCTGGCTGTTCAGATTTTGGCTGTTGCATGGTTCTTTCCTCTTCCCTTTGAAGGGCAGCGCTCCGAAATACAAAGTGAAATATGTGTCTTTGCAGCATTGGTCATGTAATACGTCAGTACTTACTGGCTTTTTTAATGTATTTGGCATCTTCAGAGGCTCTAGTTGGTTTTCTTTTTCTTTTCTGTAGGAGGAGGAATGAGCAGGATAAACCCATCTGCAAATTCCTAGTTTTCTAAAGTGACCATTAGGAAGAAAGGAGCTTGTGAAGGAAATTTGCAGACAGATTGAAAGCAGTTATTATTCTAACCTGCACTCTTCGATTTGATTCTAGTGAAGCTTACTTCTGAATCAGCTTGCATATTTTCAGAGATGAGCCATGCCAGTGGTATCTCCACAGCAAGGTCCATAATTTCACGAGGGTGGCTGTGTTGGACATAAAAATCAGGCAAAACATCATTTGTAGCTTCATGGCTGTCATCTTGACTTTTTGGGACTATAGCCTGTGGATGTCCCTAGCATATGCCTGCTGATTATTTTGCCATTCATTAAGTAAATATTTTTTTAATATTGAGGGGTTGAGAGAGGTCCTTTGGATTGGGTGACATGAGCTGTGGTTCACAAATCCTGATGCTTTTGAGAAAACCATGTCAGTTGGAAAATAGGCTACCAGGTTCCTCCTGACTTGCGGTGAATTAAAAATAATACATAGTTTTTTCCTCCTCTCAAGCTAGTTATTACACATAGTTGTGCCATCCTGTGCTGCTGAGCAAATGGCAAAATTAGCAATTAAGAAGAAAAAAAGATAATTACAGCCAGTGCGCAGTACCTTTGGAATCACCTGTTTCTAATACATCTCAAAAGGGTTTGCAGGACAGATGGAGCTGGCCTGATTTTGTTCTCCTTATGAAGCAAACCAGGCAGACTGCCCATTCGTGATTTTAGCAATTTGGAAACAGGAGAAAGTGGATGCAGGAGAAGAACTGACCATCTCTGAAGAAGTTTAGGTCCTCAGTTTAGCTTCTCAGCCAAACTCTCTATCCCACCTGACTTTTAAGTTTTGTTTTGGTCAATAGTTGGGTAATCTCTGTATTAGGATAACACAGAAGGATACCCAAAGGCAGGATACAGAAATAGAAAAAGGAAGACAAACCAGGAATTAAGCTGGATGATTCAGCTCCGCAGCCTGGTCTGCAGCAGTTTGAAATCAGCTCCAAGATGGTATTCGTGCACTGAATGCAGAGCGGTTAGTGGCTGGGGCTGGTTTAAGCAGATACTTTCTTTTCCCAGATCCTGGCTGAAAATGTGCCTACTTTAGGGACTTTCTTGGTACTTCTCCATCTCACTTTTTTGTAAATCTCATGCCTGATGAAGTGTTTGGGAGACCTCCCTGTTTTCTGCTGTTGGGGTGAAAAACAAAAATCACCCAGCTATGAATTGTTATGTTTTTCTTCTATGGGCCAACTGGTCCTTTTTTAAAAAAAAGAAAAAGAAAAAATAGATTCTGTTTATTAAAATGAATAAATAAATAGGAAGTTGCCATGCTGCAAAAGACATTATTCTCAGACTTTATTTTTGTTTCCCAGAAGGCTTGCAGACACATAAATTTTTAGAAAATAAAAAAGTACACCAAGGTAATCATGTCTGTGAAGACTCTCACTCGTCCAGGGTAATTGCATCGCAACAAAGTTTAAAAAACAGGCATCTGGACTGGATTTTTTTTCTCAAGTCGAAGACATTTCGCCTTTAATCCAAAAGGCTTTCTCAATAACATAAGCAATATTCTTTTGAAGGTCTGCTCTTTCAACAATCTGAATCTTCCCCTTCTGATTCAGTTTTTGCTTTCCGTTATTCTACTTTTGTCCTTGTTTCTTCTACATTTGTTTTATTGTATAAGATTAGCTACTGTCCTGGATTCCGCATATTATGCATCAGCGAAGACAACACAACATTTTCCACTCAGATTAATATAACACATTTAAGACTCTTATTCAGCTGCCAATCCTTCAAGGGTGCTATAAGCAAGCATATATTAAAGCTAGTTTTAACATTAAGTTGTTTAGATCTTCCATTTTATTTATTTATTACATTTATATAGCTACCCATCTCACTTGCCTGTGGGTCTGAGCAGTGTACACAATTAATCATGGCCAAATTTGGATACATAGCCATTATACAAGTTTGGAACAGTCTGAATTGAAGTGAATATCTGGCTTAACTTGTCTTAAGCTTATGTTAGTAGGTAAACCAGTAATGCTTTTTTAACATTTTATAAATGTTTTCTAGTGACTCTTCATAACTTGCAATTACAATGTGGCATTTTCTTATATTAGATACAATTTTAATTTGTTACAGTTGTAACCTGTATAAGATGTTGTACATTTTACTGCACATATATTGAATTTAATTTATATTTTGATTTATATTTTCTACATCACCTTCAAGAAATCTTTTAATGAAAGTTTTCTTGGTTTATTGTGGTTTTATTCAAGTTCTTGCTTGGTTCTTCAGTTTGGTTAGTCTATGTATACTGATGGCTAAACTATGGCTACCAGATCTGAACTGCAGAAATCTGGATTTCCACTAGAGAGCAAAGAAACACAAAAATCTTTCTTTGCTACTATTTAGCAATCATGCAGATTTTTTGTGATCCAGATGCAATAATCCTTGGAATGCTTGAAATTAAAGCAGGTTGGTTGATATATAAATAATTAGCATTAAGTATTATAATACTTTACACTATGGTAAGTAAACTAATTTCTTTGTCCTTGTAAATAGAACAAAAATATCCTGTCTGTCAAATTTGTTCATAAAAATTCATTAAAACCAGAATACAGCAGCAATAATTGGTACAGATGTTATCTTCTCTGGACCTTTAAAACTGCTCTTGGATAGAGTTATTTTAAGATGCCAGTTCCATTTTTTTCAGTCAGAAGTCCACTGTGTATATGAACTACAGAGAGAATGCAAAAAATGCTCTGTTGCCATAAATGTCATGACTTCTATTGAATAATTCAACAGGATGTATGTTCCTGGGATAGAATATGTGTTCCTAAGATTTGAATATGTGTGGTTACTTCCTTAGGTGAGTGGGTTAGTAAAAGTTTCTTGGAAGACATGCCTGGTGAGGAAAGTATATTGGAGGAGGCTGCCCTCCTGCTCTGGAACAGCTTTACTTTAGAAGAAAGATGAGAAGTATTGGCCTGTATTGCAAAGAGATAGTTGAATATATATGAACATGAATTAGTCTGAACATGAAGGTAGTCTGAACATGAATACCTGTTTGAATTGAGGTAAGGTTGTTGGATATCAATATCTGAGACAATGCTATGGACAGTGTAGCAAAATTTAAAATAAATCTACAATAAAATTGTTAAAGCCTAGAAAATGCTGTATAACTGATAGTACAGGAAGTTCCCAAAACAGAATGGATCTTATCTAAATTGGATCCATCTGAATGCCTTTCAACAACATGCAGTATGCCAAATAATATAACACTACACTATGGGATCAGAGGTATATTTCTCTAGCTTAGTTTAGAGGCTGTAATTACAAAGATGAATTGTAACACAGAATCTTCAGAATAAATCAGCAGATAATCTACTTAAACATCAATACTTTCTTTTGAAAAGCATGAATTACATGATATATTAATAGATGTAATTAATAAAGACAACATGGCAACCAATATAGCAATACAGTATTTTCAATTGGGAACACAGTGGCTCAATGAATAGAATGCTGAGTTTGACGAGAGGCAAGCCCAGGTTCAAGACCCAAGTACTGTGTGACGGAGTAAGCTCCTTTCATTTGTTCCAGCTCCTGCCAACCTAACAGTTTGAAAGCACGCAAATGCAAGTTAGATAAATAGGAACAATAGCAGGGACATGAAAGGAGCCCTCAATCAGATGTCTCCTGGGCAGTGGTGATGTCACCAGCTAATCCTCTTAAACTGGAAGTGCCTTGAAAGTGCTTCTGACATGACTGCAGTAGTATTTTCAAAACTTCCAATAATCAGGCCATCTTTCATGTGAATCAGATTTTAGGTCCATTTTAGATCCAATCTGATAAAAATGTACAGCTTCTCCAGCTAATTCAGGAATTCAGAAATGAGGGAAGAGTGATGATTCAAATGGTTATAGCATTTAGAAACTGAGAATCATGTAACGAGACATCTTTCCACTTAAAAATATAGGAGCACTGGAGGTGGAAGATAGTCTTTCTGTATGTTCTAACTGATAAATTCCTTCAGGTGGGCTAATTCTGTATGTAATTTTGGATAGTAGGATTTTGTAGGTAGGAATAGGGGCTCCAGAAATAAGATTGACTATGCAGTCACAGAATCAGTAGTGTGACAGCTTTAGTGGTTCTCCCTTTCCAACAGGCAAGGTAAGAGGATGTACGAGAGAAGGTTGTGTGTGGTGAAATTTTGAGATCTGTGAAGCCTATGAATTTTGCACCCTGAAAAGTCAAAGATGATGTCACACTATGTGGTTTGTTAATCTATGTCTGTTACCAAGATTATTGCAAAATGTGGAGACGAAATAAAGGTGTAGGGACTCCTGGTGACTGACAATAGTAGAGATTGATCCTAAATGAAAGAGATTAATCCTGATATCAATACATTGAGCAGGGTATTTAGATCAGCTGAGTATGTGATAAAGGATTCTGTGATGTTGCTTGTGTTGGCAGAATATAAACTTGTAGTTGTAATTCAAAATGTGTCTGAAGGGAATAATTAAACGCTGATGGTAGCTCTGCATGTCTGGACTGGTTTCCCCAGCTTTTGAATCCTTAGGGGCTAGTACTTCTTATTTCTCAGTAACCTCTTGGATGATTAATGCAATTAGTTGCAAAATACTCCTCTTTCTCACTTAGCCCATACTTGGCTGATCCTTTAAAAAGGAGGTAGCAGCCCAGCCTGAGCAGGCAGTCATGTGCACAGTGGCTATTTTTCACAATTTAGTTTGAATGCACTTACACAACTTTTCTTGACTTGATGGCATAGGGTACTAGCTCCTGATTGCATTCTGAAATCTTGGATATGTGGGTAAAGGAGAGCACACAAGAGGACAATGTGTTTTTTTTTTGTTAACATCCATACTGTGCCTCAGTTCCATGAGTTTTCCATCAATACTCAAGCAGACATGGATTTTCAGGCTGCCATAGACTGTGAAATGTCCTGATAAATGGATTTGCTCCATATTTCCATCTAATCTCCCCTCTTCAAAAGGCTGTTCAATTAAGTATCTCTTCTTCTAAGCCAAATCCAGGGCTAATATCAGAAACTGAGAAGCACAGTTCGCACACTAGAAATGTTCTATTGGAATTGAGAGAATGAAGTCAGCCTTCAGTTGTGTCACCAAAGTAGTTTAGTTGTCCATATTGTTTGTAGAGTATGTCTTTGTGTGAGTAGACAGATGGATAGGTAAATAGATAGGCAGATATGAAAATGAGGTGGATCATTAAAAGATTAATATATTTCAGTCAAATACAAACTAGATATCCTTTCATATTGTCCTGTTTATTTCAAGAATAGAAAGAGATGAACTTAATCTAAGCAATTATTTTCAATGAATTTAGGAAATAAATGGATGGAAATCAAGATTGACACTTGTCCTTATTATTGACACTTAATTTATATATTAAATTGATCCATTGCCCAACTTGCTATGGTAACTCTTATGTTCCAACTGCTTATCTATATTAAAAGATAGCAAATATTTGAATGATATTTGTTAGCCCCTGCATAACTACACAGCTCACTAGAGTCTTGAAATATGTGAACAGGAGCTAGATTTAATCAAAAAGAATAAGTTTCTGTAACAAAGTAGCAGCTGAATCACATGAAAATCTCCTATATTATTGGCCAAAATGGTACATAGTTTATCACAAACTATTTCTCTTTTCATGATTTCTAGGGGTCAGAGTCCAGCTGTGGCTGAATTTAATTTATTATTAAGAGCACATTCTTTAGAAACCTATGGCGTTGATCCTCATCCTTGCAAGGTAAAAAAAAATCTAAAGTTTTTTTAAATATACAGTAGTGCCTCACAAGACGAGATTAATCCGTTCCGGAAGAACGCTCTTAACGCAAAATGCTCGTAAAGAGAAACGCAGTTTCCCATAGGAAACAATGGAAAGTCAGA
>JANHZU010006204.1:104224-129121 GCA_032468055.1 Acrochordus granulatus | reverse complement strand
AATTATCCTCTGTAATGGGCTATGAGAATCACCTTGGGAGACAGGAGGAAGAGCCACAGCCCAGACAACAGTTTGATAAGAGGCAGCTGAGCCCACAGAAGGAAAAGGGGTGTGGAAAGCATCTCAGTAGGGACCCTCCCTAGTTCTCCAGAAAAGAAAGGCAGTGGAGGGGGAAAGCATATCCAGAGGTGCAAAACTGTGTTACTGTGATCTTTCAGTACAAGGCCTGTGCTATCTTGAAGGACAGCCATCTTAAATGTCTTCCCCAATTGCTTGTATTTGCTAAGAAACAGTGCTGGAATCCTCCAGGGATATAGAGGCTTCTCCTTCAACACAGTACCCAACATCTGTTAATGACCTGTAGAGATTTTTCTCCCCTGGGATCCCCTTCGTATACAGCAGGAGTGTCCACCTTGGCAACTTTAAGATGTGTGGACTTCAACTTCCAGAATTCCTCAGCCAGGTCCACACATCTTAAAGTTGCCAAAGTTGGACCCACCTGATATACAGGGATGGGTCTTTTTGGTGTGGGAGTTCTCATGTCTTCAAGGAAAAGCAGTCTGATAGCATGTCCATCTGTTACCAAAAGAAGAGAGAAGTAGGAACATTAATCTACTCTCTTGTTTCTGTTACTCACCTTTGCATCTCTTTGCTCAGATTTATAAGTAGTCCTTGACTTGTGACAATACTTGAGCCCAGAATTAAATCATAAATCATGGTGGTCATTAAGCAGGACACTACATGACTGCGCTTAATTTACAACCTTTTTTGCAGCATTTGTTAAGTGTACTCAACAGTCATTAAGCAAAGCCATTTTCACCAATAGGTGTTTTTTGCTGGCAACTGGCAAAAAACCCTGACAACTGTAGGGATGTGACTACGGGCTACCACACACTGCAATAAATGTGAACTGTTGCCAAGTGCCAAAAGTGCAATCAGACAACAGCAGCCACTGAAAATTCAAAAAGTGTCATAAGTAGCTCTGGGAAGGTCCATCGTAATTTCAAATGGTCATTATGAGAGGATTACCTATATTCTGTTGTTACTCCTGTTAGGATTTCTGCTCTGTCAGCATTTTAGCACTGAACCGTCACAGCCACCAGTTCTAGTAATCTTTCTCCTTTTCTCCAGCCACTGATTGGTTTTCCTTCCTCGTGGTAACCCCAGCTTACATCATGGATACATGCCAGACTTTAAGCATGATCAATTTCAGGGATATTTGCAGGAGATGGTTACAAACATCGAGATGGTGATGCACGTAAACAGTTGGCAGAACTTTGGTTGCCTCATTGCAGCTGCTGTCTTCATGTCATTGACCATGACCCTGGTGTTGTGTGGACAAGAGTTGCAGATAACTAACATTCTTTGCAGGATGTTACAGCTTCATCTCTCCACTTAGCTAAGGATCCTGCAGAAAAATCAGAGTCAACTTTGAAATAAGGGAGACAAATGGGTGTTGTGCATATAGTGCTATATGCAGCCCTCAGAAAACCCCTTTGTGGCTGAGCTATGGGGGAAAGCCCTCATTTCATTCCCAGGATTTCATTTCCAAGGGGCCTGGTGTGGGGGAATAGGAGACTGCTGCAGGAGAACATCTTCCCCGTCAGATGATCTGGAACTCTGGATTCCAAAATGTCATTTTAGAGTGTCTAATTAAGGTATCAGTTTGAAGGCATCATGTTATTTTAATTGAAACCGGTACGAGAAATCTCTTCAATGTTTCCAGCTAAATTAGCAGTGCGGGCCTTTTAACAGAGGCTTAATAAGACTTGGTTATTAATGGAAACATCCCACTGTGTGAAAATTTAAGTAGGTATCCTGCTACATAAAAGAGAAGCCTGTCATCAGCTTAGGATCAGTTTATGTTCTACCTGGAAGGATCTAGGTGGATCTGGAGCTGCTGAGGATTCCTTAAAAAAGATCTGAGCTGGATCTCCAACCCGGTGCTCTTCCAGTGCTTTTGGGTGAATGGAAGACTGTCCTTGACTTGAACATAGAAGAAGAATGCTGGGCTCCTGCAAATTTGTTTGAGTCGGTCATATAAGTCCTAGATGGATCTCAGCCATAGAAGTCCTAGATGGATCTACTTTGGGCCAGGCCTCTTCTCCTTTCTGGACTTTCCTCCACTGCTGAGCTGAAGTCTTCTTCACCCAACCACAATCATGTTATTTGCTGACCCCACTGCTAGTTTCTGTGTCTAGTCCCCTGATGTTCCTCCAAAGTAATGGATGAGGAAGCTCCAAGGACCTTACGCACCTTGAAACTGATCCTGGAAGGAAAATACCTCTGAACAAGAGACTTTGGGCTGTCTTACTGGTGAGTGAGAGATGAAGGCAAGGTTGTAGGGACACGACTGTGGCCCTCCTGCCTTCAATGGATTCCCACCTTCTCTCCCCTCCCCTCCCCTACCATGCCATGCCCTGCCCCACCCTCTCCCTTTGTCTCTCCTCTCCCCTCCCTTTCCCCTCATGCTATCCCACTATTGGTTTTATAAACCCTCATTCAGCAGTAACAGCCCTCATCCACCCCTCTTGTGCAAAGTCAATGGATTTTGAGCCCAAGGAAGCACATTTTTCTTCCTTGCATGAGAAGTAGGTCCCCCTCTGGTCCCATTTGGGAGCCTTAAAGTTAGTGAATTAATCTGAATAGAAATTCCCCAGACCATCAAATCATACATATACAGAGGGAAGCTACATTAACATCCCTAGGTAATAACGTCTTTCTGAGAAATCTTAAGAAAGGAGGAAGAGAGAATAGAGGAACAGCACTTCTATTCTTGCAGTAGCATAAAAGGAAAGGATTTCACACAGCCTTCTGACTGGCAAGCTGTGGTTAGATTGGCACTGCCAAACTTGGATGGGCATCAGGTTGGAGAGCTATGGTTCTACAAGGACCTGCCTTGGGGACAATATCATTCCAGATTTTCATTAATGACTTAGGCATTCCCTTCTTCTATCCTCTGGTGAGAATTTACCTATACAATTCTGGGCACCAAGTTTCCTGAAGGATATTGATAGGCTCAAACAGGTCCAGAGAAAGGGAGACAGGAACTGATCTCTGAGGACAGTTTGGAGGAAAGGGGGTTCAGGTACTTAAAAGGGCTACAGAGGGGATGGTCAAGAGGTTTTTCACATAATCACAGAAACTAGAATTAAACATAACCGATTTCCTGCAGCTACTTAAGAGTTTGGGAAAACTTTCTGAACATAAAATCTGTACAACAATTAAAGGGTCTAATTGTTAGCCCTTTGAGATAGTCCAAATCAGAAGCACAAACAATGAGTATTAACACTATCTTTATTGTCAGGTGAAAATAAGATAATCTTGCAAGTCTGAAAGTATTTCTTTCCTCTATTTTTACTCTCCAGATAACTAGGAAGGGTGTCTTCTGAAATGCTTCCCAAATCCTTCCCTCCCTCTGGGGGATGAGATACCTTTTGCACGATGTTGCCTAGTCTAAGGCTCTTCCTCCTGTCTCCCCAGGTCATTCCTACATACTAGCACACACAGAGAGATTGTGGTTTCTCCATTTCTCGGTTTTTAAAGAAGAGGTTGGAGAGCCACTTCTCACAAATGGTTTGATTGGTTCTCCTGCCCTTTGCTGGGGGTAGATCTAAATGATCCTTGGCGTCACTCCCAATTGCCCAGCTTGAGCATTCCCATTCAAAATCTCCCAGTTCCAAAAATCTTCTCAAGTCCTCTTAATTAAAAAAAAAGATGGATGATTCATTCTCTACTTGTAACTTCCTGTGCTCAAAATCTCTCCTGCCTTGGGAGTGTTTTTAAACAGTGGAAATGATGATTGAATCAGTTTTTAAACTTCCTCCACACATCATATGACACCAAAATATTTGAAAAGCTCACGAGTAACAGAAGCAACAGGGGGGCTGTGGAATGGGAAAGGAATTTTCCATGATTTTTATGCCTGGCTTCAATTCTCTATCTCTCAGCCTTAAGCATCCTTTGGCAGCCACGGATGGTCCTCTCTGCTTCTCAGCCATGCCTCCCTCACAAGGCTGCTATGCAGGATAAAATAATAATAAATGTTTGGCTTTCATTGGGAAACAAGCAAGTAAGAACCCGCTGATAGCTTACTATTACTGTGCCTGGGAATGAATGCTGTGATTTTGGTGGTGTTTAAGTTTTAAAGGGATTTTTTTTAATGGAATTGCATTGTGTCCAGACCAGAAGCTCACTCAGAAATACCAGCAGTACTTTTATTGTAAGGTTACATTGACAGAATCTTGCAAGTCTGAAAGTGCCTCTTTCCTCCCTTGTCTTTTCAGTCCAGCAAACTAAGAAAGGTCCCTTCAGAGATGTTTCTCATGCCCCTCTTACCTGACCATTGCCTAGCCTGCAGCTCTTCCTATGGTCTCCCAAGGTCATTTCCACAGACCATTATGGTTTGAGACATTAATGGTGGGAGAAGGTAACCCTTGGTTAGTGTCAGTGGTGGCCTCCAACCTGCAAGTGTTGTTATGGGCTAAGAGAATAACCCTGGGAGACAGAAGGAAGAGCTGCACCCTAGACAACGTCTGATAAGAGAATCTGAGTCCAACATAGAGATGGGGGTGAAGAAAGTGTCTTCAAAGGGACCCTCCCTGGTTCTCTTGAAAGAAAGAGAAAAGGGGATTGAGTGCATTTATTTATTTATACCCTGCCTTTATTATTTTATAAGCAATTCAAGGCAGCAAACATATCCTTCCTCCTCCTCTTTGTGAGCCCGAAGTCCCCTCGTCCCTCTCTCTCAGCCCAATACACCTTGCAAAGTTGTTGTTTGGAAAATAGGAGGAGGAAGAAGTCTTAGGTATGTTTGTCATCTTGAGATATTTATAAAAAAGTAATAAAGGCAGGACAAAAATAAAATAAATGAATAAACAATACCATGCAGGAGGCAGTCCTTCTAAAATTTTGAGCTCAAACAGTCGAAGGCTAGCTAGCCGATGCTCTACCTCAGAGTGCTTGATGAGGGGCTTCACTTGCACACTAAAATGGCCTTTCCTGCTCTGCAATGGCCAGATCAAGGCACCACCAGCTGGACGGATAGTGGCGCCTGCTAGTGCAAAGCAAGGAAGGGGTAAGAAGGTCTGTGAAGCTGGCCAGGGAACATGATGAGCAAGGTGATCTTCCTCCGCTGTTCTGTGGCCACCTCTCTCCTGCAAAGCTTCATGCTGGTGCTCAGTGCTGCCTAGGAGACGCTAAATGACTCAATTAGCGATGGTTTCAGATGTTGATAATAAAAATCCCGCTTCCATCTAATTAGGTAGGACATTAGTTGGTGCATCCATCTTCAATTAGAAAAAAATACATTTTAAATGTAGTTTTAATTTATTTGTGCCTTTAATTCAGTCGCAACAGGGGAAAAGGATTGGCAATATTGGCAGGGGCCAAATGGTGAGGTTGATCGTTCAACAAGAAGCTGCTGCTGATGGTGGATTTGTTAAAGTTATCAAGAGAGGATGTAGCTTCTGGCATGATGGGCAATCGTAGAACGCTTGAGGTGGGAGGGATCCTAGAGGTCATTTAGTCCAGCCCCTTGCTTAGGTATCTAGCCATGGCATTAACCAATCCAGACCCCAAAGTTAAAACCTTAACGTCTAACCTTAGAGAAAGGCTAAGTGTTTCCCTAAGTAGATTCTTCTATTCTCATTAGGAAATTTATCCTAAGATTCAGTCTGCAGCTCCTTTCCTCGAATTCCAATGAATTCAGGTCCTTGTCCTGCCCTTGATTTCAACAGAGAAGTAACTCTCACTCTCTTGCAACTGACAGCCTTTGATCTGTTTGCAGGCTGCTGTCTATCTCCCCTTAGTTTTCTATTTTGCACCCACTTCCTTTCACTGATCTCCATCCAAGTTTGTTCAATCAATCAATCAGTCAATCAATCAATCATCGCCTTGCTTCTGAAATGTGAAACTATAGGAAAAGAGATGGCAGAGCATGGGGGACGAGTCAAAAGGGGCATTAATCTGGAATCGCTAGATAGCCACAGACGCATAAGGTCCAACCCTCCCTGACTGCTGTTGAACTTTATCTAACATCCACAGATGCTGAACCGTTAGTTGAGTAGATTCTTGTAAGCAGGCTGGAGCAGTACATCGTTAATTTGAACCCTGACATCCAGATCTGGTCCTTCCCACCTGACAGAAGCAGCCTAAATTTTGACTATATCCAAAGCAAACAAAGTTTCATCACTCACTCATTCAATAAATGTAATCTAAGCAGACCATATGTGAGCTACAGAAGTCCAGCTAACCATTAGATGGCATCAAAAAAAATCTGAAAGTTCTCTATTAGCTAAATAGTTCTCTCTTAATATTTCTTAATTCTCATCTTTTTATATTATCTTTTCACCATTTTGTAAGCCACCCAGGATTGCTTCAACAGCGAGATGGGTGGCATATCAATTTAATAAATATTAGTGTTCAGTTGAATGGTTGCAGCCCAAGTACGTAAGGCATTTGGAGTTATTACACGATTGATTAAAATAAAAATTAAACACAATCCAATACAGACTGATTGATTGCCATCAAGTCATTTTTGACTCCTGGAGGTCACCTATGTAGATTTTCTCCTTGACAATCAATCCCTAACCTGTACTTTCAAGTCTCCAAACTCCCCTGGAAATGAGCCCATTCGATTGTCCTCTTCTTCTCTTCCCTTCTGCCTTTTTCAGCAGCAGTACCAAATGATCATAGTCTGTTTATTTGACATGACAGTTTAAGAAATGAAACTGGTTTGCTTGGGGTCAACAGAAAAAAAATTTGCTCAGGCTTTGTCGGTCCCACTCTATAGAGCAAACCAAGAAATCAACTCCACAAATCGGCTCAAACTATTTTTGTTAATATTGGCTATAGCAACAGAACATATCTGATTGTTCTTTACTCTTCCCGCCCTTATACTCATGTGAATTGATGGGGGAGCGTCTGTTTGAGCCACTTGTTTTTTCGTCTTTTGGACTGAAGCCATGCTTTTTCTCTTGTCACTTTAGTAGCGGATGTGGCCTAGCTCCACTGAGTTCATCTTCCTGACTCCCTACAAGTTTGCAGCCTCAAACTACTAATTTCCCCTGTCCAGTTTTGAAAAGCATCAGTCTAGGATGCTTAGGATCCTTTTCTAATCTTACTTGATCATAATCTTATTCTGTCTTGATTTGTAGTCTTACTTGTTTTGTAATCTTACTCTGTCAGTTGATGTTTGAAAAAATACAGGTAGTTCTTGACTTACGACCGGTCGCTTAGTGATCATTTGAATTCACAGGCTACTTATAACCTGGATCCAAACTTCCGACATGCCCCCGCTGCAGACATATGAGTGCCAAAAATGCACAGTGACCACCTGCAGCGTCCTACAGTACTGTAACCAAGATTTATTATATTTTTGCCAGAAACATTTACTTCCAGTTTCCATGGACAATGGATTCACTTAATGACTACCATAAAAAATATTGCAAAATTGGTCATGGTTACATGGTGAACTGCTTAATGACCATCATGACTTACAACCATAATTCCGGGCTCAATTACAGTCATTAGTTGAGAACTACCTGTAGCATGGGTTGAAACAGATGCTTGCGATCAATTGGAATAGATTCCATCCATCCATCTTACATATCTCTGAATCCTGTAGATCAAAATGCTTGCAGCTCTCTGGTGATCCTTGATTCACCAGTCTTGATTTCTTCTGGCTTGTCTGACTGAGCCAATGTCTCTCAACCTTTGCAGTGTTTGGACTTCAATTCCCAGAATGCCCCTGCCAGACACGTTGAAGTTCACCCGTCTTAAACAGCTACGGTTGAGAGCAGTGGACTGAGCTAAAGAAGTCTGCTCTAACACCCCCAAAAGCACGTGAGAACGAAATCAGTCAGGGCAGGTTGGCAGGAAAACCAGAGATAGATGCGAGAAGCATTTTATTTCTTTTTCAGGGTTGCTTGCACTCAGTGGCAAAGGCTTAATTTTTCTTCCCACCCTCAGTCCCTCTCTGCCCAGGCTAATGATCACTAGCTTTGGCATGCAAATTCCAGCCTGGAGCAACCTGAGGAAAATCCCATTTTCTAAATTGTTCTTTTGTTGCCTTTCTTAAAATAAAAATTCTTTGTCATTCCAGGGTTGGCTTCCATCCAAGTGCCACACCATCCACAATAGCTTAGGCCTTGTAACCAGGATTAAAAAATAAAAATGGGGTAGGTGGGAAGGAGGGAACTGGAGCCTTTTATTTAAATGCTGATGCCTGGGAAGGAGTTTTCTGGCTGTTCCCCATCTAGATACCAGGTGGGAGGCATCTCCCTGTTTCAAATCGTTAAGTGACATCCATCAATTGCCAGGATGCTGGAAATCCCAGAGATGGATCGAAGGAGTTTGTGCTGATATCTGCTGTACCCCCTTTATGTTATTTATCTTTCCTATTCCTATGGTTTGTTGGTAATAGACCACTTTGTTCATCCTCAAAAGACCAAGGGACATTGCACAGCCCTCTATCTTTCTCTCTTCAACAGAGCCATTTTTACTTGGGAACTTGCCAGACTTGGGCATACAAAGCAGCTGGTATCCAAACCATGGTTTCCGGTGTTGGAGAAAACAACATATGGTTGTATGGTTGCAAAGGGGAAAAATTCCTTTATAACATGAGCCATGAATCTTACATGCATAACATGACCAGGCAAAGCTGAATCTCTGGGCTGATGGTAAATGCATTGATGAACATCATGTCTCCTTTTGGGGGGTTCTGGGAAGACATTAAAGACAGAGCAGCTGATCTGGAGGATGCAGGGGGAGCATCATCCAGACATCTTTTAATTTAATTTTAATTTTTTTAATTAAAAACCAAGTTGTCTCCCCTCCCCTACTTTGCACCCCCTTGAAGGGTATTTTGGCTTCCTGTTTCTTGTTTGTTGGGAGCAGGACTGGGTCTCCATCATTATGGGAGCCATTACAGAAGTTTCCTGAGGAGGAAGTGCCAATTCTGTCACTAATCAGTGTGCAAGGCATGGGTGATTCATGCAAAAGACAAGGGGAAATTCCAAATTTGAACCACAGGGGATGTGGGAAGTGTTCTCATCTTAACAGATAACACATCAGGTGTTTGGCATGGCTCCATCCTAGTATGCCGATGCTCACTTTGAATTGAGGGTAACTTTGGGGATAAAGTTGTGTAAGGATTTGGCAGGTGCAGGTAGGAATGATAGGAACTAAACTTGCATCTTCTCTAAGATAATGTGAAATGTGTGTCTGGCATCAGGAGATGCTCTTCAGGTAGTCAGTCATGTCCTGGTCACTCATGGATGGACTACTGGAATGCTCTTGATATGGGGCTGCCCTTGAAGACACAAGTAAGCTACAGCTGGTCCAGAATATTTGAACATGATGGGCATGACAAGTTACATCCATATGTCACCGCTGCTCCGCAAGCTGTACTGGTTGCCAGTTGGCATCTGGCCACAGTACAAGGTGGTGGGTATCATAGCTTCAAGACATAGTGCCTGGAGATTTGTGGGAGCACCTGGTTCCTATAGTTTTGGGCCACCCAGTAAGACCAGACAGAGGAAACATCCTCCAGATCCCTTCAATTAAACAATGCCATCTATTGTGACTTCCTAAGTGTGCTTTCTTTGGTCTCATACCTGCCCTATAGAAGAGTATAGGTTGTCCTCAACTTATGACCGGTTGCTCAGTGACCATTCAAATTTACAACGGAGGTACGTATAACCCAGACTCAAAGTTCTGATGATTGCCTCCCCCACAGTCATGTGACCAAACTTCGATGACTTGACAACAGTCATTGATCCTGTTTTAGATGGTTTTGCCGAAAACGGGCATTTACTTCACAACAAAACTGCCCCTACAGCAAATCATCAGTTCAGTTAACAACTGTCGCAAGAAAGATCATAAAATTGGGTTGGTCGCATGGCTAATCTGTTTTATGACAGTCATGACTTACGATCTCGATGGTCAGGCTCCAATAGGGTCATAAATTGAAGACTACTGTGTCCTTCTGGAGATCTGTAGGAGTCCCACCTGCAGCTGTTCCCAAAGTCTCTGAACACCTGGCTTATTAACTAAATCATCAATAAAACAGCTGGTTTCCCAAAAGGTATGTGGAACATTTGCTTGAATTGGGGCCTTGTGTATTCGAGGAAACCAGTTTAGTTAAGTCTGGCTTAACTAATTATGGCTTGATATACTATGTGGACAAGGCATTGGGGCCTGAGTCATGAAATCATGATTAAAGAAATGATGGCTTATTGACCCAAGGGATGAACATAGTAAATGGCTGATATTCTGCTAACAAGCCGTGATGCAAATGTGTTTATTTATCTAATCTGCTGTAGCAGGAAAGGCATTGAGCTTTAAGCCCGGCCACAGCCACGGAAGCTAGTCTGTCCAGCCTTCCTCACAGGGTTATTGTGATGGGGAAAAATTGAAAAACTTGTGCCTCTGGAGGTGTCCAAGGAAGGGGATTAAAAAAAAACATGAAAAAAAAGCTTCCATAGTTCCCAGCAGAGGGGGAGTATGGGAACTGTAGTCTTAAGCCAGCTGCCCTGCCTGAGATGGGAAACCATTCAAAGGGGTTCCTCCAGCGCCAGCGCATTCTCAAAGCCATTAAAGTACAGATGCGACTAAAATTGAAGTGTGTGCGGGAGGAGGAAGGGATTCCTACTTGCCCTCAGCCTCCAGGCTAGGGGCAGAGAGTTGTTTGGAAGGTGGGTGCAATCCTAGCACCTGAGAATGGAAAGGAGCTCAGGGGTCTTCTAGCCCAGCCCCTCGCTCGGGGCCAGATCGTCTGAGTGCTCCTGCTCCAAGAACTGCAGTGATGGGGGCTCACCTGTCATGTGGCAGCCTGTTCCACAGTCTTTCCAAAGCTTTTCCCTGCTGATCCATCTTAGCTTTTCTAACACAGTTTTCTAGCTTGAAGTGAAAGAGCAGCACATGTTTCAGGTCTTGGCTTCGTTCACGGCTTCTGAAAGGAAGGGATTTAATGAAGAGAATTGGAGGGGTGGAGGAGAAGACTCTTTATAATAATATACAATAATATTTGCCCACCTTTCTTGGTCTTGAAAATGGTTTTTCTCCACACGAAATGGTGAGTCTAGGTAACCTGGGAGCGAGGCTTTTTCAGGGAAACCCTAGGATTTGCAAAGGAGTGGAAATGGATAGCTTTCCAGGCACGGTTCGACACCATGCTGAGATGCTTACCAATGGTGGAAGTAGGGGAGAAGGCTTTGCTCCTGCTTTTGCCAAATCTGCAGCCCCCTCAGAGGTCAAACCCAGTTGAAGAACAGAGAAGCTGAAAAGTGAATGCTTGCTTTTGGGCCAAGAACCAGCCTCTCTCCCAGATACCCAGCTTTCCTGGCCAAAAAAGGTAGGAAGATTGGGCCAGAGTCAAACCAAACTTTGCCTCGCAGCCAAGCAACCGGAGATCTTGTGGCCAACCAGTCTCTGTTCTTTCTGCCTTCCTCTTCTTCACTCCTTTCTTTCTGTTCCTCCAGCATTTTCTCTGCTGCCCTCAACCATCCTTCCACAAGAGGAGTATCTGTTCTCCACTCCACTCCACTCCAGCCCAGCCCAGCAGAGGTGCCACTGAAATGCCCCATAGGCAGAAAGATGCCTGGGAAATTTATTTCTGTATTAATCTTTAAGAAGCACAGGAAAGGTGGGGGAGAGATAAAGCCGTGGCCTTGCAATTTTCAGGCTGATGGAGCTGAGGAATCAGGCAGAGCCGAAAAGAAGAGCCATCAGAGGAAGGCAAGGAACCAAACTCACTGCTTGGCAGATGGGTTTTGCCCCATTTTGTTTTGGTGTCCAAACAGTACCACTGTGAAAAGTCTGAGGGTTAGAAGCTGGATCAATAACATCTTTCTTTAGCAAGGGTCAGAAGACCTTTATAATGCTTTCACATTAAGCTGAGTTAGTTTTTTAACAATTATTGGGGCTTCATTGAGGGGCTGAATATGTTGGGTACACTCAGTTGGACTGATTGATCTGTGGTTTAACATGTTTGCAAATGCGGAAAATAGGGCTACAGCAAGTGATTTTAACCTGAAGTGCCAAGAACAGTTAGTTCCTTGTGATGTGCAGCAGGTAAAAGGAGTAGAGTGGAATTGCATCCATGCATTACCTGCATGCAATAAAAGAGTAAGCAGAGGTCTAAAGTTTGCAATAAGTAGGAGTAAGCAGAGGTCTGAAGTTGGCTTACTTTTATCCCATTATGGTACCCCATCCCCTCCCAGTTAGGACCTCTAAATTTGCATCATTTTGGCATCCCATCACTTCCCACTTAGGCCTCTTTTCAAAATTAAAGGTCTGTGTTCAAGGATATAAGGAGGCATGAAACAATGATTTGGAATATCCAAATCTTTCTAAGCTAAGGGAAGACATCCCTGGGTTATTTTTCTGTAGATTTAAAATTACAGTTAACTCAACCAAAATGTTATTTTGTGAACCTGGTCATCTTTTCTGGAAGACCTTGAGAAGTTTAGCTAAGTGGAGATAGTGCATAATGCACCAAATATATTGAGTGGAATGGCCTAGAGCTCTGAGGCTGTGCATTGCTTTTATCAATGACCCGGATGAAAAGTTGAAGGGAGGATTATGAAATCTGCAATCGTGCAAAACCTGGAGATCCAAAGAGCTCTCACTTTCCAGGGAAGACAATTCAAACCCCCTGAGATGATCCTCTATTCCTCTGAGAGAGTTGGCCAGTCTCAAGTCAGAACTTTTCACTTAATGCCTCGCAGTGATTTCTCATGGATGAGTCGAGCTAATCATCTTAACAATGTAAGAAATGCAAAAATTGGAGGAGGTGGGGGAAGGTGGGGGAAGTAGCAGCTCTGCTGACTAAAAATCTATCTGACCCAGAATGACAAAGTGTGAATTACAGCATTAAATGAGATGCTCTGGGGAAGCAACATCACGGCCTGTTTTGCAGAATAAACGATCTAATTGCCTTGTGTTGTCTTGGCATTTACCAATTAAAGGGAACTGTGGTCTCCCCCCTCACCTCCTTGCTGGCAGCTGGGGGAGTGGAAAGGGCAGCAGAAAGGACCTTGGTGTCTCCCCTTCCCTGACCTGGCCTGGGATCAACTGAGAATATGCAAAAAAGTGCAGCTTGAGCCTGGAACCAAAAGCTTTTCTTTTCCATTGAAGGAGTCACATTCTGAGACTTTGGGATGGCACAGTGTGGCTCTGCATTCAAGTAAGACTTAGTTCCCCATTGAATATGGGTACAAATAACCCTAGATCCCCGAGCCAGAGAAGGCTGGGCTGTCCACTCACTGCACCATGCCAGTGGATTAGCTATGTCCATCACAGATGAGAAGGAAGCATCAGCTGGCCAGATTTGGATGGGTGAAATAGCAGAGCAGGAATCTGGAGCTGCTCTGGAATGGGCTGAGAAATACTCCAGTCCCTGGTCCCTAACTATGACTCGTGTTTCATGGCTAGTGACCCCAGTGAAGACATGGGCAGGCAGGGGGAGGGTCATGCCAGGGGCAGGCATCTTGCTGTCAGAGCCCATCAGGTCTTGGGTGCGAGATTTCTCTCCAAGGTATTCTGGTCTGTCCAAGAGCCAACACCCAGCCGAGCAGGATGTGTGATGAGGTTAAAGCCGAGGAGCTAGTCTGAAGATGGCGAGGGTCTTGAAAGTGTAGGGCAGAGACCCCCCAGTACTGTCTGTGTGCTCTGCTCGGATCCTAGTGTGGACCCGAAACCACAGCTTTTACACCATTTGGGGCTCAGCAGCGCTACATTGCATGAGCTTGCAAAGCCAAACAGACCTTGGTGATTTTACCCCAACAAATTTGGGGCAAAGGCCCAAAGATTGCTTCTAGTGGTTAAGGCACCAGGCTAGAAACTAGGAGATGGTGAGTTCTAGTCCTGCCTTAAGCTCGAAAGCCAGCTGGGTGACTTTGGGCCAGTCCCTCTCTCTCAGCCCTACCCACCTCAGAGGGTTGTTGTTGGGAAAATAGGAGGAGGAAGGAGCATTAGGTATGTCGTCTTATGGAAGTTCAAGAACCAGTCGTATCTTCCTTCAGTGCCATTATAACTTCGAATGGCTGTAACTCAAGGACTGCCTGTATTATAAAAACAATTGCATGGAATTACAGTCATTTCAGCACAGATTACTATTGATTTTCATCTGCATAGGAATATATATACTTTTTGAATATATCTTAGCACAGGTGGCAGTCTTTCAGTCAATTTAAGACATTTACATTGAGTTGGGGAATGGGTTTGTGTGTCCTTATTCAAAGAAAAACCACTTTTACCCAATTTTTGGTTAATTTATCCAGATCTGGGAAGCATCACTGTAATTTCTAACCCTTTCAAATCCTTGAAACAATCCATGTCTTCCTCTCCTGCTGATTTTTAAACTTGTATCTGGGAAATGGGCAGAATCTGGCTTTTTAGTGCCTTGTGAATCAGAGTTGGACAAAATCCTGGTGGATTTTGAGTGGAGAAGGAGATATATAACCTTGGGTTATACCATGAATCGGTAGGACTACAAGCTGGAGTAGTACAAAATGTCTGTATTTTGAACCAGAAAAACTACAGGGATATACAGTACTTTTTGTGATCTACCCAAAATCAAGGCAAAGTTGCTGTTTTGAGGGCAGATAATATTCCCACCAAATTAAATTGTTGATCAATTCATTAAAAAAAAAGATTGGCAGTACAGAATGAGATATTATGACTTGGCTCAGGCAAATCAATGTTGGCATTTTCTGCTGCCAAAATCCTGCATTTCCAAGATTAGCCTTAATACGTTTATTTAGCCATCTGTATTTACCCGCAGGGCAATGATTTTTTTGCATCAGAATATAATAGCTTCACAGAAAACAGAAAATGCCAATTAGTCTACTAAGCTTGTCACTAAGAGATGCAGCAACTAGCTGATTTTGGCAGACAGTAAAAAACTAAGCATAGGGCTTGTTAATGCATGGATTGGAGACCACCAGGAGAAGTCCGTTGCTATTGGGTACAGTGGAAAATCAAAAATTAATCCCCCAAAAGGATGAAACTTCCATACTTCTGCTACAAAAAAAATTTAGACCAGTGTCTCTCAACCGTGGGAACTTTAAGATGTCTGGATTTCAACTCTCAAAATCATGTAGCCATCCAACTGGAAGGAGTTTATTTTGGGAGACTAAACTTTCATACTGATTGCCAAGCCATCATATGGCTGGTTAGTTGAGTCTGGCTGTGCAGTGCCCAACAATCACAGGTGCTACAAGTGAATTAGGCCATTATAGTTTGTTTAAAAAAGGATTGCATTTGGGGAAGAGAAGTCGCAGGGAAGAGTTGAGAATTTTACGGAAGGGCATAAAAGCAGCCCCTGCAAAAACCCACCAGCAAATGTCCTTGGTATGTGCTTATTTCTTCTTCATTTAACAGGTAGTCTTTGAGTTATGACCATAACTGGGACCAGAATTTCCTTTGCTGAACAAGGTGGTTGTTAGGTGAGCCATGCCTGAGTTTACAACCTTTCTTACCACAGTTTTTAAACACATCACTGCAGTTGTTAAGTGAATCATGTGGTCATTCAGTGAATCCGGCTTCCCCTATAAACTTTGCTTTTGGAATTTGGTTGGAAAAGTCTCAAATGGCAATCACAGGAATGTGGGATTTCAGGCACAAAAAGGTTCAAATTAACGGATTTATTGCTGAAGCCTATTTTTGAAAATCTTCTCAATGAATGGTCAGCACCTGTGGATGATAGATGAGGTTCAACAGCCATCGGGGCGTTGGACGTAGTGACTCTAGGCTAACCCCACTTTTCACCTCTTCCCCTGGCTCTGCCACCTCTTCTCTTACAGGGACAGTGCAACCACAGTAGAATCATAGGGCTGGAAAGGGTCTTGGAGGTCTTCTAGTCCAGCCCCCTTCCCTAGGTAGGCATCCTTATACCATCCCGGACAATCAATCTTTTCTTGAAAGCTTCCAGTGTTAGAGGACCCACAATTCCAGGAAGTCATTGTAAATTTGTAACTCCATGCTGATTTCCAAATTCTGATCATGTGGCTGTGGAGATGCTACAGAAGTTCTGAGGGTGAGGGCCAGTCATAAGTCACTTTTTGCAATGCCTTTATAACTTTGAATGGTCACTAAACAAATAGTTGTAAAGCAAGGATTGACTGTGTTCTGTTTTGTGTCTTTTCCTTTTCTTCTAACTTGCTTACTTTGTTGACTGAAGGACCCAATAAGGTTGAATAGACGCCAGCAAAGTCTCCAGGGGCCTGTGAGAAGATCCCTCCCAGCCATGGGCTTATCACAGGTTGACTGCTCCTGAATAAGGAAGTGCTACATCTTCATCACACAGTCAGGTCTCCTTAAGGTGGTCTTTTTCAACCTTCAGAATCTGGAAAGAAAAGGCAGTAGGGTGAGATAGGAAAGACCCACCCAGCCACCCACACTAGGACAGATGATTTTGGGGGGATTTTGAAGCTCTCCCCTTGGCCTACCCCTCCCTTCTTCTCGGCTGAACATTCCATCCTGCCAGCAGATCTGACTCGGCTGACCTTGGCAGTCACATCCCTCCTTTTGTTTCTTCTGTTGGGTGAAATTGTGAGTGACAAATGGGCAGATAGCAGACAATAGGCTTCCCACCAGCAACAATGGATGGGCTTTAATTGATTCTGCTCTTCTTCTCTCTTTTTGGAGGAAAGACATTGATTTGACCCTGTAAGACACACACAGTCGATCATTAAGAGACTTAATTCACATCAAAAGGTGGTTTATTATCGCAGAACCCTGATGGCACACATGGCGCTTTTGTCTTTTAATTATTATTTTAATGACATCTTTGTTATCTCCAGCAGGGCAAAACTCCTTTTTTTCCCTGCCCAGTAGAGGAGGAGGACGGTCTCAGCTCTTCCCTGTTGTACAACTCCCCTGAAATACAAGGTGATTGTGGGGAAACTTCGTTTTTGACATTTCTGCCTGGTTAGTTTACAAACTGCCCATGTGGATGACGTCTGTTCCTCCAATAGGTTTTATGCAAAGAGCCACAATAAATCATTGCAAGGGCTGGCTAAGGCTGCAGGTTTGGAAGCCCACAGAAAATCTGCCAGGTGCACCCTGTCTTTGAAACCTAATTTTCAATTAGGTTCCCCCCTAAAGGCAGGAAGCAGTATTTGGGGAGCTTGGCTGACTCCATCCTGTTCAAATCAGATTTTCAGAGAGGGGGGTGGAGAGCAGTGCTCGCTTCCTCATGTGACATAGCTGAATAAATGTCAAAACCTCCTTGAATTTCAAGGTAGTCCTTGACTTATGACCACAATTGGGGCCAGAATTTCCATTGCTAAGCAAGGCAGTGATTAATGAGTCATGCCCTATTTCACAACCTTATTTTTGCAATGGTTGTTAAATGAATCACTGCAGTTGCATATGATTGTTAAGCAAATCTGGCTTCCCCCATTGAGTTGGCTTGTTGAAAGCTGGCTGGGGAGGTCACAAGTGGTGTTCATGTGACCCCCCCAAGACACTGCAACCATTGTAAATACAGACTGGATACCATATGCCCAAATTTTGATCACATGGTTGTGAGGACGCTGTGAGTATTGTAAGTGTATCATCATAAGTCACATTTTTCAGTGCCCTTGTAACTTCAAACAGTTGCTAAACAAATATTTGTAAATTGAGGACTACTTTAAATTAGGAGATGTCAGATTAAATTACATGCAGCTGCTTCCACAAAGGAGAAGCAGCTTCTTACAAACCAGCTTCCTTGATAATGCAATCTGGAATCCTTTTTCAGCCATCCTCTTTGATGATGTGTGGGTTTCAACTCCCAAAATTCCAGATGGCTGAGAAATTCTGAAGTTGAAGTCCCCTTCTCTTCCCCTTGACGAGGTTGGGAAACAATGGTCCAGAGCCACATGTGGGGAACATAAAGTGGCTGCATGAAGCTTTGAGGCCATCTGCCTTGAATGGTGATGCATAGATAGGATTTGTTCTCAGTGAAGCCTCCCTTCCCTTCCCTTCCCTTCCCTTCCCTTCCCTTCCCTTCCCTTCCCTTCCCTTTTTTCCTTCCCTTCTTCCTCTCCTTTCCTCCCTCTATCAGAGACACAATTTCTGACTCCCAAGTAATTGTTTTTGTGCTAAATTTCAAGCTTTTCTTTTTTAAAAAATAATGATTTATCTGGCATTAGGCAAAACTGATAAAACAGCATTCACATGGCACCTGTATAATGTATGATTTCTGGTCCAGAAGAATAAGAACATTATTCATATGTGTTCAGTTCTGTTTTATCAACAGCAAGGTTCTAGTGCTCATGAATATGGGAAAAATTCAAACTCTGAATCACTATTAAATTCTCCCTGTGGTATCCCTGTTCATGACCAGCCCAAGTACAAGAAATCTTCATCTTGTGAGATGTCATGCAGTGGATTTTTGTAAAGGGGCCACAAAAGCAGCCAAGCTTAGTCTACGCTTCCGCCCTCAAGCACCGGCCTTTGCTAAGATGTTTTGCCTAAAGAGGATAGAGATGGTAAAATTAACTGAATGCATCTCCCAACAGGCTTCCCTGTTTAGACTCAAAAATCCCTTCTGGCAGAAAGCTAGCTTATAAGCAAAAAACATCTAGAACCTTTTTCCTTTGTGAGAAACTAGGGAGGGTCCCATCTGAGCCTTTTTCTTTACCTATTATGCAGTTGTGGGCTAAGTTAAACTAAAAAGTATAATTTTTCTCCTTCATGTGTGAGAGAACATTTAAAAATGCCTGGATTCTTCCCCTCCCAGATAAGCTGATTTTATTTAATGATCATTGTGGATTATAAAATATTCAGATTTATTGCATTTGCAAAATACTACTAACCCTAACAAACCAAGCATTTAAAAGTAAATAACCCAAGAGCTTTGCCAGACCTCTCAGCTGAGCTGTGCATTTTAGTCCCCTAAGATGGAAATGCTGCTCTCGTTAAAATCACCCTAATTGTTTTGTCAGAAAACATTTATAGATTTAGAAAAAAAGAATTATGGCATGCCAGCAGTATCCATTCTATGGGATTCCCTGCAAGGGGACTCTGCAAGGGGCCTATCCTTTTGCCTTCGTCTTGCTCTCCATACTTTTGAATTCTAACAAAAAAGCACAAATGAAACAATAGAGTTCTTTTAAAAGCCCTGCATTGTGGCTCATGGATTGTGAGGATGGCCCTCTGTTATTTCCAAATGTTTATCATGGCCCCCGTAAAGGTAGGCACTCAAGGGGAACTAGAGGGGTGTTTCTGACTATTGATCTTTCCATGTAGTTCAAATCTGCCCTTTCCACTTAAAAAGCACATTCATTTATCTCTCATAGCTTTGATATCCCTTTATGGGGAATGTGTCCGAGTGTGCCGGCTCCCCTTCTTTGCAGCATGGGAAGCTGTGTGGTAGGATGGCTTTGACCGACTACAACCAAGCAGGATCAAAGCAGGAAATGGTGCATGGGGACCTTCTCATTCATCTCCCCAAATGCTCGAGAAGACCCCTCCCAAGATCTGGCTTATCCTGCTGAATGCAGGATGTGAAATCAAAGCATCCTTGGTCAGTGGTCATCTAAATTCTACCTGGCCATTGGTCCCGCTATTCTTCTAGGTCCCGTCTTCTGTGCCTCAATGTTTCCGGTGCATCACAGTCTGTTCTTCTGAATATGAAACATCCCTCAATTCTTTACTCTCTCTTTGTAAGAGAGTATCATCTCCAGTGGCCTTCTTTCAAGCTCTTCCGGTTTCTCTGAATTCTTGTTAGCCCTGTGAAGTGGTCCAGACAAGGATGAACCAGGAGTACGAACTCTGTCTTCATTATAAGGTTATACTAATAGAATCATGCAAGACTGAAAGTATTTCTCAGTGTAATGGCTACTTTTTCATGCCATCGTTTGTAGTCAGTCTGTGCGATCTTCTTGCAGCAGCTTACCAGGTGGTCCACTGTTTCTTCAGCTTCTTTGCAGAGGCGGCATTTGCTGTCTGTTGTTGTCTTCTCAGTTCTAGCCTTGTATGCATTTGCTCTTAATTGTTGGTCTTGTGCAGCCAGAATTAGCTTCTTGGTCTCTTTCTTCAATTTTGCTGCTCTTAGTCATTGCCAGGTCTTGTTATGATGTGCTTTGCCTTCTACTTATTAATGTACTGACCACGTAATGCTTGCTACGTCTCTTTTCTATTCTTCATTTGCTCTTTCTTGTAGGCCAATTTAGTGTCTCTGGTATTCAGTAAGCCTTCCTGGTATCCTAGCTTTAGTGCGTCTTCTTCACTTTCCTTCAGGTATTCTTCCAATGCCCTTTTTTGTCTTCAACTGTCTGGTGCACTTGCAACATTCCATGCCCATCCATTATTATTATGGTTGGATGCACAGTCAACCAGATGTTTAGACTGGATTCGGCATTTTTATCTACCTATCGAGTCCTTCCCAAGGACCTGGGAGAGGCAGATGTTGTTCTTTGATGGTGTTAAAGGTCTCGATGCAAGATGTAAGCTTTCCAAGTAAAAATACCTTTTGCAATTGATTGATGGGGATTTTGTCAATGTTGATGGTACTCCATTATTCCTATCTGCCAGTTTAAAAACACCCCCCTCAATATATGTTGTTTTTTTTGTCATGCATTCTCCAGCTGGATTCTTTGTCTGGTATAGCCTGCTTAATCTTGAATGGCAATCCAGCACTGGAATTTAAAGTTGTGAACCAAGAGTATGAGTCTCTGGAAGTGACAAGTTAACACACAGTGAAGCTGTGCAGTCTTAAAAGGTAAAAATTAATCTTGGGAGTTAAGTAACATCCAGATCCTCCCCAGCCATTCACCCATAGTAAGCAACTCGGCTCTCGTTAATTCTTAGTCCAGAGCTTTCTTTAAAATTGATATCTAGCTTGGCATTCAAATTTCTCCAGCATTTTTGGACTACTCTTTAAAACATGGATTGTTCTACCTCCCCTGTTGTTGTTTTCTCCTCTTTATGTAGAGAGTATACTTCAATTTTATGAGAAATTAGATTTCTAGTATGGATTTCATTCACTGTAGTCTGTGACTCTGGTTAGTGATTTATATTGTGTGAATCAGGTACTCTGAGCTTAAAGCTTAATAGAGATTTTTGGGGGTGTTTTCCTTTTCAAAAGTGATATACATATTTCATAACGTAATGAGTAACTAACGATATATTGAAAAACTATAATTGTGGCATTTCAGATCCCGTGTTTATGCACTTGTGACTTATTAATTGCATTTTGCTTTTTTATTTGTTCTCTATGCCTTCTATCCTTCATAGTTTAAAAATGTTTAATTAAAGAAAAAAATACTCCAGCATTTTATATTTTAAGAAATAACCCTGGGGGAGCAGCTCCATATATCTCTTTGTTGTGGCAGGCCGAAGGATGGCTTGACATCTGTCTTACCACTTGCGGGGTCTCAAATCTCATTAAATCTCTCTGACGTCTCCCCACCTTCCATCTTAATCAAAGAGTAGAAGTGCCAATGACAAAATGCTCATCTTACAAAGCTGGTTGGGATGTTTGGAAGAATCTCCAGTTCAATCGTCTGCAGAAAATTTTCCCTGCGGGGAGGATGATTGCTGTGGGAATGACGTGGGCTAAAGAAATGGTAGCATAGAGGGATGCTGGCTGCAAATGGTGGCTGTGTGTTAGGAGCAGAGAGCTCACCCTTTGCCCAAATAACTGGCATTGTCTTGCATTCCCTCCTTCCCTCCCTCCCGTCTATGGAAATTCAATGCAATCTGTGAAGCAGTCACCTACGGCAAAGCTTGCACAGGTAGTCCTCGAGTTACAGCCATAACATAGCTAGCCTGCCCATCACAGTCATAATTTGTGACTCATAAATTGGTCCTGTGACTAATCCAGTTTATGACTTTTTTTTTGCAGTGGTTGTTAAATGAATGCTGCAGTCCTTAAGCAGATCCCGTTTCGCTCTCAGATGGTTCTGCCGAAAACCAGAAATAAATGCTGGGTTTTGGCAATACTGTCATAAAATAGTCATAAAATGACTATTTTAGTCATAAAATGACAAAACTGTCATAAAATAGTAGTCGCCTGATCGCAGGATGCTACAAATGGTCCAGTTGCCAAGCACCCAAAGTACAGTCTGACATGACTGCAGGTGGGGTGACCATCAGAACTTTTAATCTGGGTTATACCTACCAGGTAGATCTGTCAGACTTTGAATGGTCGCTAAACGACTGGTCGTAAGATAAGGACTACCTGCATTGTGCAGAGATAAAACATGGAGGCTAACTGGGACATGAGGAGCTGTTCAAGCAATAGAGAGAGTGATGAGGACAGAAAAAGTCCATCGTCACACAATTAATTTCTGGAATGTGATAGTACAAGGATGGGTCAGTTTGTGGAGGAGGAATCTCTCAGCAGCTCACTATGGGGGAAAGAGGAGCCTCTGTGTTCAGAAGCAGGCTACCTGTGAGGATCAGTTGCAGGACTTCCTTCATACCTGGGGGACTGGATGGCTTTCCAGAACCCTGGATAAGTTGTTTTTCATGGAAAGATGTTTAATTTTTGCAAAATGGGTGCTTGGAAGGCTTATTTGTCAGGTAAACATGTTGCTGAAAAGTCATTAATATGACATTCACTCCGCTCTAATAAAATACATAACACACTCCAGAAATGCCCAGGGGAGGCCGAGAACAAGCCTTAAAACCAAGACGATTGGAAACAAGATATTTTTGTGCCTCATTTGGGAATAATATAATTGCATTTGGAGGCTCTGGCAGATGCCTGAACCAGCTGGATGGGAATAGCAGGGTCTTCCCTCTTGTCTCTTCCCTGTTTAGATCTGACACTCTCCTGAGGAAGCTCCTCTCCATCAAAACCAACCTTCCAAGAAGGGAAATCTTTGCAGATTTCTGGCATCTCTGGGATGATTGTATAAAAGATATAACATTTATATATCGTACAGAAGGTATAAAAGAGCAGTTGAGGAGGAATGGCGAGGCCGGGGCAGGGCTGCCCTCCAGAGAGATTCTCTGCAGGACCTGGGCACAGATAAGTTAATGGGACTTTGCAAGCTGCCTTCTTGCTATTTTGGATAATTTGTGCATTGGAATCTCTCCCCTACCCCTCATACTTGTATTATTATTTGGTGTCTTGGATTTATGGCTACCAGCCATAAAAGGTCATAAAAGTCAAGATGGGGGCCAGGGGGTGCCAATGAAGCTCTGTCTGTTTTTTATCCATGTTCCTGTGACAGATGGACAGAGTTTTGTTCACACAGTTGTGAGCCGTCTGGACATTTTGGATGACACCCTACAATCAGAAGCCCTAAATTGGAGTTTTCTGCTGACATGATGCCCACCGTAAGCCTCTGCCCAGACCAGCTTCTGGCTTTCTCTCCATCCTTGTGAAAACACCATTATCCTGCTGTGGCTTCTCCTGTCTGCTAAGGGCAAGGGCTCCACAATCCCCACCCTCCTATTCACGCCAACCAGTTGTCAGATTTCCAAACGGTGATGCTAAAAGCTCCTTCCCAACTTTCCTTCTTTCCTCCCTCCCTCCCTTTCTTCTTTCCTTCTCTTCTTCCCTCTCTCCTTCCTTCCTTCATCCCTTCCTCTCTCCCTCCATCTCCTCCTTCCATCTGTCATCCATCCATCCATCCATCCAAAGGCGAACTACAACAATAATGCAGTATCACTTAAGAAAATAATGCTGAAAAGGGAACATTAATAAAATCCACAAACACCTACAATAAAAACATAATAAAACATTAGTGCAGCACACAAGCGTGGTATAAGAACACATCCCTCTGCGGTATTAAAATCAGACTTGGTTACAGCGAAAACTCAGAATGTAGCAATAAAATCCAGGGCGGGGAAGGAATGATTGAGGTTTTAGAATTTTCTTAAAAACTTGAGTGGGGGCAGGGGGATCACTGCACAGCTCTGCAGTCTCATATTCTTGATATTTGGACCGTGTCTGTATCTGTGGGACACAATCGATCATCTTTTATTGTTCCTCACGTACAACTTGAATGAAGGGTTAACTTAGATATGGCTAAAGTGGACAAATTGGGAAGCTGTTTGTGCAAATTCTGAAAATGATTGTTTGGAGAAAAAAATAATTTGCCTGGTGTGATCAGGCTATCCACCTGCATTTCAACAAACTTAACTGAAAAGCATGTAGGCAAGACTTGGCTGGGGTGTTGAAATAAAACTGTTAGAATTTTGCATTTTGCAGCAAGTTGGCAATTACCAGTTTGTAAACCACAGGAACTCCGACACACGTTGAGGGGGGCATCGTCGGTTTTGAAACTGGCACCACTCAATCAACCCAAAGCTTTAGTTGACCAATCAGTCCATTTAAACTTGGAGCTCTATTAAGAAATTAATCGCCTCCTGGTAATTTCTTTTGGGTTTGCAAAGTTGTGTTTATCGCTGATCAATATTGCCATTGGTTCTGAAACTGGATGGGTCTTGCACTCCAAGTCTGAAGCTCTAAGGGGCATTGGTAGGCTTTGTTTTGGACAGTTTCTATGAGGGTAGACCACAATGAGGAAGCAGAGGATCGTATCTCCAAGGCAGGGTCTCTCAACCTGGGCAATTTGAAGATGTGTGGACTTCAACTCCCAGAATTCCCCAACCAGCCATGTCACTGAGATCTCTTAGGATCTTTTTGGACTTTCCAATCAAGTCTAGAACCCAGGGATTTCTCAGGAAGTGCCCCTCCTTTGTATTAAGCAGGCCAGACTTGGTTAATTCTTAGATCAGCCAAAGCCAGCTGTTGTAAAGGAATGTAGACCTGACCTTGGGAATTCCCATTGAGAGGGAACTTTGGGAAAAGGTGACTCAGCCCTGAGAAAGGGGAAATACGAGGAAGAGATTCAGACTAACTGTGCCTCAATTTTGCATAAGATGGAGTACTGAAATCTGGATTTTCAAGATGCAGGGCTACAGTAAAGTAAAATTCCTGAATCC
>JANHZU010006204.1:74628-86461 GCA_032468055.1 Acrochordus granulatus | reverse complement strand
CCTTCCCTTCCCGTCCCTTCCCTTCCCTTCCCTTCCCTTCCCTTCCCTTCCCTTCCCTTCCCTTCCCTGCCCTTCCCATCCCATCCCAGCCCATCCCATCCCATCCCATCCTTTTATCTCTCCTCTCCTCTTAAATCAAAAAATCATTTCCATTGACTGAAAGGGGAGGAATCCTAATTAGACTCCCTTCCAGGATATTTTGTCTTTTCTTTGCGTATTTGAGTTGCAATTGCTCATACAGATGGCCTGTGTGAATGTCCCCCTTGCTTCACACCTGTTTTCACTCATATACCCGTTTATTCAAAAATAATTATTCCATCAATTCAATTGCCTAAAACTCATATAATTAAATACAATTTTCTTGGGCCATAAATGGCCCTGATGATTGACAAGTTAAACCCATAGTTGCTCTGGGCCAGCTAACGGGACTTTTCCCTCTTTTACTTGGAAAAACAAAGCCTCTCTGGTTGCTGACATGCAAATGCAAATCAGAATGGCTGTCAGACCTATCCGCACTTGTAATGGTATGTTGGAGTGACCTTGGGAGACTGGGCCAAGAGATGCTGCCCAGGAAATGGTCAGATAAGAGGCAGCTTAGCCCTCTGAAGGAAATGGGGTATGGAAAGCATCTCAGAAGGGACCTTCCTTAAGTTCCTAGGTTGTAAAAAGAGATGGCGGGAGATTTGTATTTTCAGATTTGCAAGGTTCTGTTTAGCTTTACAATAAAGTAAAATTAGCTCCTATGGTCATGTTTCCTGTCTGGTCTACCTGGTAAGGCTGCCAAGTGTAGGTAAGGTGGGAATATTCCTATCACTTCCTTTTTTCTCCTTCCTTTCACACTTCCTTTGGATTCAATCCATATATTATTATTTATATGTCACAGATGCTGTATTCTGGCACTTTGCAGATGGTGTTTGGCACATGACAGCTGTCTGACCAAGTGACATGTTAGAGCCTGTTTTTTCTCTCTCTCTCTCTTTCTGAACAGTGGAAATTCTGCAGGAGCAAGGCTAGATAAAGGGCTTGCTCCCCTTATCTAGCCTTGCTAGATATTGCCACTACATCTCCCCTCCATTTTGGACATCCATAGAGCAGAGGATTGTCCCACATTAAGCCTCTCCTGTGCAACCACTGATGCTCTGGGCCTTTGCCATGAATCCTTAAGCCTGAATTGGTTGCATCCTAGAGACGCCTTTCCACTTTGATTCTCCCTCCATGGTGTGTTTCTCATCACGGAGCATCTCCTCTTTGTTCCTCCTCACTGTGAGTTTTTAGCTACCTTATTGGGGTTCTCGATGGGGCATTTGATGGAAGAAGAGTTTGAAGTCTCATGTTCTGGGCCTCTTGCTGGGGAGATGAATGTTTAATGCCAGTTTTCTTCAGGTTAGCAACCACCTCCTCACCTGTACAGATGAAAGCTATGCTGGTTGGAGGCCTCCATTCCTCTCCCTTTTTCCTTTAAGCAGATGAGACTGGCAAACTTGTTACCGGAACCTTACCCAGCTGGAGCTCCAAAGCCAATTTAAGGAGCATCCGAGAACGTAATTTCAAGGCCTCCACGCAAACAACTTGCAAGCGGTTGATGGGAAAGTGCGAAATAAGTGGCGCATCGTCGATTGAGTTTACCTGGAGAGAAATCATTTGTGCATCCTTTTATCTGGGCTTCTGATTTCATCCACTTTGCATTTAAATGAAAATATTTTCCCGCATGTTTGGAATGCTGTTGGTTGGGTGGAAGGGAGGAGTAGGGTGGCTGAATTCTTCCTGGCCAAAACCCTCACATTCTCTGTTTTGCATTGGATGACCATGGCTGGATGTTTCTCTCATTTCTTCTCTTGCACCCTGGAAATCTCATCTGCAGACCTCTTTTTTTCTCTCCAAAAGGTGGACCTTTAATTCCCAGGGGCCTATTTCTCTGGAGGTTGGCACTTGGTTGGTCTTTGGGATCCCCACCATCACCCAGATTGATGGAACATGGCATCAAGACATCTTCATGGCAATCAAGGTCCAAGCAGATGGGCTGATCCATCATCTCCTTTGCAGCCAATCCCAACTTGTTAAAAATTCATCAGCACGACTCTTCTGTTTTTCAATACTTGGCTTCCCACTTGCCCACCCTCATTTGTTCCAGGCAATTGTGAACACAATTGGTCAAGGAAGCATCAAAGAAAGGTTTAATTGTTCTGCCTAATGAACAATGACTGATGAGACAGAAGCTGGTACCTCTCACCACTGATGCACACGGGAGACTCTTGTGGTTTATTGGCTGTGACCTCCTTGAGGCTTAAATAATTGGGTCTCGCTCACCCACCCCTCCCTTGCCTTGCCTTGCTTTGCTTTTCTAGGCTATCAGTGGTTTTCTTTTGAGGACCCATGGAAACTCCATCCCTAAATCCCTCAGAAAGTGAACCTTCTTTTCTGGATTAGTCTGGGAGTAAATCAATGCTTGTCCTTCAAAGGTCCAGGCCTAGCTTTCCCTTCATTATCCAAGGATTTGCAGAGTTAGCTCAGCTTCATCTCAGTGTAGGAAGCACCAGCTAGATTATCTTTGCTTACTGATTGGCTCCCCATGACATCACTTCTTTGCTTGCTCCAAGTCCTCCTCCTCCTCCTCCTCCCAGTCATTCTGGAACAGGGCAGGGCATTTATCACTCCCCACAACATTTGTTACACTCTCCCTCCCAAATTAAAATAAAATGAATTTTAAAGTCCCTCTGAGCCATCTGTTGATGTGCACTAGGACTGTAGTGTTAATTATTATTAGTTTTATTGTTAGTATTAGTTGCTACTGTTGTTAACTTAGAAAACTGTTGTGACCTTTGGTTAGAACTAAAGGCAAGAAAGATGCTTTCCTTTAACATCTTTCAATGTGCCTCTGTGTAAGGAGCTCATAACTGATGATAAGCCATGGTTTAGATGTATCTTTCATGCATTCACATATTCGTTGGAAACTTTAAACAAAGGGACTTGTAGAACAAGATATTTTCTGCTTTTATTATGCGCCAGCAGCACGCCCAGGGAGTGCATCTTTGGATGTAGCAAAGTTTATTACAGTTCATCTCTCTGATTCTTCTATCAACTTCACACATAGGGAGACCCATGGAGCTGGGCAGCAAGAGAGGCGTGGCTTTGGATTCCCAAAGAAGAGATGGGCATGCGTTCCCTCGCACATATGGGACCCTGAGCAAGGCTTAAATACAGCACCCATGTTTAACAAGTCAACACTTTGGAATAGCTCTCTGTCCCTTCCCTCTAATTAGGAATTAAAGGAGAATATGCTGGAAATGGACACCTCCTTTTAGCTCCACCCATTTTGTTCTTCCCACCCACCCACTCCTTGCTTTAGCTCCACTCACTGTGTGGCCCTATACCATAACAGAATTGCCCATCCCTGAAGAATGGGAAAGCCACATTAGTTGCCCACTGCTGCGGATCTCCTGCCTGCTCTGGGACACATCTGGTTCATTTGCATAGCCCCACCCCTTCATTTGCACACCCTCCCAAACCTCCTTTTTTCTGCTCAAAAACATTAAGCTTTCTTACCAAGCAAGTTGAGGTGCTGTGGGTCTTCTTTCTCTCTTGCAAACTGGAATGCAAAGGGGTGTATAGTTGTACTTTCAGACTTACAAGATTTTGTTAACACAGCTTGTGTTTCCTGTCTGGTCTACCTTGTAAGACTGACATCAGTCTTGCAAGTCTGAAAGTATCTTTTGAAAGCCTGAGAAACTAGGGAGCATTTCTTCTCAGCCTTTTGCCCCATCCACCATGCAGCTGCAGACCGTGCAGTCTCTTATCTGACTGTTCCCAAGGCAGTGTCTCTTGCCCAGTCTCCCAAGGCCTTTTCCACATATCATTACAGCATGATGTTCCATGTCCCGCTAATGCTGGGGTCTGTAGCACAACTTTAGTGAAACTCACATACCATGTTCAGCTTTGTTGGCCATGGTTAATTTGAGAGGGCTTAGTGCATTCCAACCCCTTTGATTACTCTCTGTCTTGCGATATTGTATGAACCCAGTCATAAAGGATTCAACAAATAAGCTCTGCCTGTGGTGTGAACCCAAACAAATAGCCTGAACCTAACAGGACAAGAGACCCTGCAGCAGATTATAGAGCATGGTGGATATTCTGCTGTCTCACCTCTCACAGGTTCCCTACCTTTAGCTGGGATCCAGCACCTTTTAGAGCCATTATCAATATTGATTAAACCCAGTGCTAATCATGACTTCTGTTCCAGACAATTGCCTAGACCTTTCAAGTTGTTTCCCAACTTTATTAGACAGAGAATTTGGAGGACGCTGTGGCAGGAAGGCGCAGGGTCCATCCTGAGACAATGGGATTGTGGCTGCTAATCTGTCTGACTTAATTGAGGGTGAAGGCGTCCTTCAGGTTCAGAAAAGGATTTCCACCTGCATCTGGTACTTGGAAATCAGACTGCCTTTCTTGTAACCAGGCTTTGTTTTATGACACAGCCCTGAAATTATTGCCTGAAATGTGATGCTGAGACATCCACCACAGCATTTCCACCATCCCATCCTGGTTGTCTCTCAGTCTGTTCCTACAGACCAACATCACAAAACTCCTCCTGGTTGCATAGGACTGTGTCCATGTGGGTTTGTTGACCAAGCAGGGTTCCCAAATTCTCTGGAGATGTCCATTGGATGGGACCCCCAATGGAAGCAGCAGCTTTACTTGCTTGGTTGGAGGCCATGGTGTCAAGCAGGTTGGGTGTCAAGAAATATGGGATACGATAGAGGATCTTGGAAAGTGAATTAACAAAACTTCCATCCTTATTCAGCTAGCATCTCAATGAACTGTGTGAGTTGAATTTTTCCCAATTCAAGGGCTAGTCCCAGATAAGCCTGGCTCTAAGCCTCCATCTGTTATTCATTATGATGCTTTGCAAAGCTTCAGAAGCTGCTTTCTCTTTAATTCTTAAAACAAAAACCCTGGACTAAGATCAACTAGCTGCATGCTTTCTTCCTTCACCCTTTTTGCTACCATTTTATGTTGAATTTCGGGTGATCTTACATTGTGGCATTATACCATGTTGTTATATTGGACCTCAACTACATACAGGTGCTCCTTGTCTTATGACTACAATTGGAACCAGAACATCAATCGCAAAGCAATATGGTTGTTAAGTGAATTGTGCCCAATTTTATGACTTTTTAGCCATGTCATTAAGCAAATCATGCAGCCATTAAGCAAATCTGGCTTCTTCCATTGACTTTGCATGTTGAACATTGGCTGGGAAGGTCACAAATTATGATCACGTGACCCTGGGATGCTGCAACTGTCATAAATACATGCCAGTGGCCAAGTACCTGAATCACAATCATGAGACTGCAGGAATGCTGCTCCAGTTGTAAATGCAAGGACCAGTTGTGAGCCATTTTTTCAGCACTGTCATAACTTTGACCGGTCGCTAAATAAATGATAATAAGTCAAGGACCCCTAAGAATTGTCTAAAGTGTGTTTTTAATTTCTTAGCAAAAATAGAAATTATTCTAACAAGATATACAAGAGAGTTCCTCTTCTTTGTGGCAGCACCTCATTCTTTGCACCGTCAAAATCTTGCGTGCGAGAGAGTGACAGGTGTCTTAGCACTTCCTTGCACAGGGATGGGCAATAGACAGCACATCTTTATTACTCTTAATAGCCATCCCAATTTGGCTGCTTAAGATAAACAATCTTACCTCTCTGAAATGGCCCATTGCAGCAATAGAAACGTATAGAAAATTGTTTTGGGCTGTTGGGATGTGTCCATGCATTTATTTATGTGGATTATTTTTTTACTTCCATAAGGAGGGGTCAAAAAAATCAAAATGGTGACCACAACCTTGCCTTTTTAATGTGTAGGGTGGGGCTTTGACACCCTTGTAATTTACCTTTGATTGACAGCTAGATTTTGCCTTGGATTTTGTTAATTTGTTTAAAATAACTTTTCTAAAATATCTAATTTCAGTATGTCATCAAGAGTTTGCAATGCGTGTTGGCAGCTGCAGGGCTTGAAACCCCAACTGGGTATTGGACTGTGTGCCCAAGTTCCTGTTCTTATTCCATCAGCTTAGGGTGAAAATCCACCCAGCTTTTGTTCTGCTGGTTGAATCTATTTGAAAGCAAGCAAAAAAAATCACTCTCATGCCATTTGGGCTTGAAAACAAAATAGGAGAAGAGACAAAAAGATAATAAAAATATTTGCATTTAGTCAAGATTGACATCTGCTTGCCTTTTTCCAGTCCCTCTTGGCTATTTCTAGTTCTGCTGGTCCTTTTATATTGCCATTGTGTGTACATGCGCGGGTGTGTTGTAAAGTCACCTTCCTGCCTTATGAGCGGCAAAAATTATAAATAACCATACCATAACATGCGTCCAGTTTCAGCCCCTCTGGCCTTTATGCTGCTAATGAAAATATATTCACTTTTTTTTAAAGACTTCCTATTTTCTGTACAATGTCTGAACCGAAGCTTGACGTTGAGGGCAAAGATAAGATATGGGAGAACAAGACCTGATGCCAGCAAGTAACATAAATAGATAAACATTTTCAGACCCCAACTGGATGGCTCCAAAATCAATAGTACGGGAGAGAAAGCTACCATCAATCCATGCATCAAAATGATTTTTCGGCCCCGTGAGAAACAGATTTCAAAAGAAGAGAGAGACATACTCTGCCCTTCCCCTCAAAAAAAAAAAAAAGAGTTTTTCTCCAAATTCCAGTTGGTTAGCATTCTTGCTAGGTCCTCTGTAACAATACTTTAATATAATTAAATTTAAAATTCCATGTAGAATCTGGTGGGTAGGCAGATGTACCGGTATGTTAAACTTTATGTCGCTTGAAAATGGGTTTCAAGTACATCAGAGGGAGACCATCCAGCTGTAAAATTATCTGCTTTATGATGGTGCATCACTGCTTTGGTCTTTTTCTTTTAATTAAAAAATATACCTTTAAAGTCTAACAGCTACACAGACACTCCACTGGTCTCCTTCCTTCTCCCTCCCCGTTTCTGGTTCTCCTTCTGGAAAACCGTGTTTGGTGGCCTCATCCAAGAAATGCAACCAGCTAGAGAGGTTGCACCAGCTGGTAGGGTGGGTCACTCTGAGGGTCCTTGCCATGCAGGCCCTCACCAGCACACACCAGCCCCAGATGCTCCAAAGCCATAGGTGTGTGCATTATACAATCAGCAATCTAGCAATGCAGGAAAGGATGTGATGCAAACAATAAGGTGGGGGTGGCACTCCTTGGATCTGAGCACCAGGAGCTCCATGGGGAATCTGATGGCGCTGTCCTATCTTCTTGCTGGAGGCATCAAGCTGGCTTGCAAAGCAAATGAAGGCTCCGCTCACCCAGAGGCTAACTTTATCCTCAGGCTGTCCTTATAGTTAGGTTTTCAAGATAAACGAACAAGCGACGCACTTTCACACAATCCAGAGGGTAAGGGGGCTCTCAGACACCTTTATTGTAAGAACTGCAGGTCCTACCAATTGAGAGAAGACCAGTTTGTCAGCCACAATCATTAGAAAGAGCATGAAAATGGATTCTAAGAGTGTTTTGCAGCTCAGAGTGCGTACATGGATTTTTTCCAAGCCCATTTCATGGTGAGGATGTCTGTCTTGGTTGCTGTTGGAGGCCTGGAAGGGACTATCAAAGCTTGGGGAAATACCTTCAAGCTATATCAAGCCAACCTCAGATGTGCTTCCGGAAAGATAACTAAGAAGAAACGCAAGGGGTTAAATGAAAAAAAATACATCTTGAACCCAGACTGATCCCAGCATTGCTCTTCAAAGTGGAGCTGTGTTTGAGGTGATGCTTGTTAAGGAGGCATCGGGAGTAAGATCTCCCAGGGAAGAGTCAGCAACCAAGTCTTTGGGAGTACCATTCAAAGCTCTTCCTGTTGAGTGACCTGCCTGGGTAATGAGGTTCAGGTGAGTATTATTTAGGAAGGATTCTCCTTCTGGGGTGAAAAATCAAATCCACTGCAATTCCACTGAGACCTGAAGCTTAAGTCCCAGTGGCTCCCTGACAGCATGGAAGAGTGAGGCTTAATTCTCAGTTCTGAAGTTAATGCAATGCTTAACCATATTGGATCTAGGCCAGGTTGCAAGTGCAGCAGGCAAATCTTCCAAAGGATGTGCAGTAGGAGGTGAACCCCGGCTAGCTCTTAACAGTGACAAGATACCAGCCAAGGAGATGCAATGGATGTCAACCTGCTGAACTCACATCTGAATCCAGATGAAACTACAGACAAGGATCCTTGACGTCTGCTTTGGCAAATATCGGAATCTGAATCCTTCCAGTGCTGGAATGCTACAGGGAAAATGCGAAATGCTGGATGCGTGCATGTGGCTGATGCAACTGTCATCAGAAATATGTAATCAGAGTCCCCTACTCCAGGGTCACTTTCATCCCAGAGATGAGATGTGATATGCACCTATGGCAGCTTCTATTCCAGTGCAACTAGCTTCATGTCAGCCTATCATATTTATTATGGCTTACAGCCAGAATAACATAATACACATCAAATAAGTACAGTATATCAAACATACACAGAAACACATAGATCTAAATCTGTGGATATAAATTGAAATTGAGCATATAATAATAATAATAGCTGGATGGATGGATAGATGGATGGATGGATAGACAGACAGACAGATTTCTCTCACACATGCACATGAGTTTTACACAATAGGTTCAGTAAATAATGGTTATATTTCATTATAATCAACCATATGTAGTTCCTGTCTCTTAGCAACTTATTCATAAGTCACCAGTAACATCAGCCTTCAGTCCCTTGAATAATTGGGGCCATAAATTTATCTTTTTGGTGTTGAAGGACAGGCCTCTTAGTCGTAAAAGGGCACAGAGAATCCATTTCCACCATCCTGTCATCAATCTCCATGTTGGAAGTATATAATTCAAAAGATTATGGGCATCCCAAAATATTCAGAAGAGGTTTTGAAGGTGGCCCTCACTGGGGTGAGCGCAGTTTGGAAATGTCCTTTGTTCCCCCCATAAGAATGGGAGTGAATGCCTCTCTCTCCCTCTTGGCAGATAATTCTGCAGTGGCTTAGGATTTGCCAAAAGGAGTTGCAACAACCCCTTTTTGGCATTTCCACATTTTAAATAACCTTTGGACAGCCTTGCAGAGGGTACAAAGCTGGACACTGAATGTCAGCCGCTGTCTTCACAAGGCATGAAGAGAGAGGCTTTGTCTAGACAGCCACCGTCCCAAGTGACATGGCCCTGCTGTCTCGTTGGTCTTTCATTGACTGCGGGCTGAGCAGAAAAAGGAAGACTACTCTAATGGCTAAATCTGCCTCTGAAAGTCCAGGAGAACCCAAAGGTGCATCTTTTCTGAAAGGCAACTGGACTTCTTGATTTTTTCTTGAAGATATTTCACTTCTCATCCAGGAAGCTTCTTCAGTTCTGAAGAAGCTTCTTGGGTGAGTAGTGAAACGTCTTCAGAAAAAATTCAAGGAAGTCCAGTTGCCTTTTGAAAAAGAAGCACCTTTGGGACAACCTTGACCTGGATGACTGAGAACCTCCATAGACACCAGACCCAGGAGAACTCACAACTTCTGGATTACGATAGAGAAGATGGCATCTCCTCAAAGCTGTGGATCCCTTCTTAGGCATTCTGCGCAAGGCATATTTTGACCTTAACATTGGAGGACTTAATTTCTGCAGTTATTGGTTGAGCTGACCTCCCCTTTTGTGACTTGTGTGTAAGCATCTATACATGTGGCAGGAACTGGAGCCTATGTAGACAAGAGGCATAGGTTTGAAGAGCAGGAGTACAAGGACTGAAGGCCAAAAGTGGTGCCTTGGAGAGATGGGGAGCATTAACCTTCAGCCCCTTAGTCCAGCAACATCTGACCAAGTGTGAATTTAGGCAATAGCTTAAGAGAAGGAGATGTACAGGTTGACTTACAACCATTTGTTTAGTGACCATGTGAAGTTACAGCATTACTGAAAAAGGTGACTTACAACCAGGCCTCACACTTAGGAAGGTTGCAGCATCCCCACATTCATGTGCTTGGCAACTGACATGTATTTTCAAGAGTTGCAGCATGTGATCACCATTTCTAGGGTCTTCCCAGCTGCTTCCAGCAACCAAAGTCAATGGGGGATACCAGACTCACTTAACAACCGCATGATTCACTTAACAAGTGCAGCAGCTTGCTTCCAATCATGGCAAAAAAGGTGGTAAAATTGGGTGCAATCCATTTAACAAGTGTCTTGTTTGGCAGCAGAAATTCTAGTCCTAATTGTGGTTGTTAAGTCGAGGATCGCCTCTAGTGCTTCAGCTGGATCTTTGCCCTTCCTCTATGATTCCTACCTGTATTTCCAAAGGAAATGAAGTTTTGGATTCTACCCTACATGCAGGTGACAGCGAGTGAATCGGTTTCAAGAGAAAGGCAGGAAAATTCGATGCCAACCTGGCAGTCCATCCTTCCAATCAGCACAACTCAGAGAGGGAACTTCTCGCTCTCCAAGGCTTCCCCATGAGCTACAGTTGGCCTTTGCTAGCTGACCTCCTTTGTAGCTCTGAGGGTTAGATTGATCCTGTGTGTTTTGAACTTGGCAATTTGATGACATGTGGACTTCAACATGCTGGCTGAGAAACTCTGGGAGTTGAAGTCTACACACCTTCTAGTTGCCAAGCTTGAAAAAATGGGGTCAGCCTTGCTCTCCATGAACCTTTTTCTCTTCCTAGTGGTGGTCTTTCCAAACTATAATCCAGATTTAGGATACATCTTAGCACACTTCCGAAGGAGAAGAACTGCACCGAGTGAAATGGAACTGGGTTCTTGTGCAACTCTCACTGAAAAGTGGATGAAGCTGGTCCTTATGTTAAACCACCATGATTGGGCAGGATTCCAGTATTCTATTGCCCTGGTTTTGACAGACTTCCAAGATTCTGTTATAATGCTCCAATTGCCATAAAATACATGACAAGACACCTACCACCTCTTCCTCACCTTGTCCGCCTCAAAGGGGTGATATCCACCTTGAGAACTGTCAAAGCTCCTCTCTAACTCCAATTTATACCTAACTCCTTCAGGTCCCCATTGGTTGGGAGATCTGTTTTGAGGTTCTTTCTCACATTTTCTTTTTCCTGGGCCTTTTCTGAAACAGCTGAATGTTCTCCTGACATGCTGTCACACCTGAGGACCTGGAGGGGCAGCAGAAGATCTGGCAATTTCCTGGAATTGGAAGCACGTCGCCCGTGTTGTTTCTGTAACAGGCTTCTAAATATTCTCTTCAAGGCCATCTCAATATTTTTCATTAATGCTTTGGTATGTTTAATCTACCAAAAATGTCAGTGATTTGTATGAATAAGCTCTTCCTGGGGAAAGAGGCCAAGGAACGAAAGATGTCTATCTGTTTTCTCAAAGTCATGCTGCTCCGTCAGTGTTCCTATCAGTTATCTCAACTGGGAGGCAGAGGGAAGCCAACTTTATCTTGAAAAGTAGTCACAGAACCAGGGTTGGAGAGTTTCCTTAGAGATCATCCAATCCAACCCCGTTCCCCAATTCAGGAATCCACCGCTATATCATTTTGGCATGGAGGCTTGGCCTAAGAGGGATTGATCAACTGATTGATTATATACTATCAAGCCCATGCTCGTTCCTGGCAACCACACAGATGGACCTTCTCTAGGGTGACCTGTCCGCAACCTACTCCTTCAGATCTTTCCACTGTGCATCCCATCACTACTGTAGCTGAGTCCACCCCTCTTCTAATGAGCATCATCTTCTTTTATTTTCTTCCACCTCTCCCAGTGTTATGGGAAAGAGAGATGGATCTTGGATAATTTGCCAAAAT
>JANHZU010006204.1:37177-55050 GCA_032468055.1 Acrochordus granulatus | reverse complement strand
TCCCTCCCTCCCTCCCTCCCTCCCTCCCTTCTCTTTCTCCTCTCCCTTCCTCCCTTCCTTTTTATCTTCTTCCTCTTTTTTCCTCTGTTTCTCTCTCTCTCTTTCCTTCCTCTTTCTTCCTCTTTCCTCCCTTCTATCACAATCTTCTCCTGCCCTATATTTGTTCATGATCCAACACAACCCCAGTCATGTGCAAACTTTAAGCTGAATGATAAGAAGATGTTGGAGGGGGTTGGAGTTTTCCTTTGTGTGTGTGTGTATGTTTGTTTGGGAAGGGTTTATCCCTCTTAAATTGGAACTCAGGGCTCTCAAGATAATGACTTCTTTCCACAGAGAGGCAATCAATATCTCAAAGCGACAGTTAACACAAAGAGCAGCTTTGGAAACCCTGTAGCTATATTTGAAAATATAGATCAAACAGGCGCTCTCCTAGGTGCACTAGCAGAGATGTGAGTGATTTATATGAAAACAGTTTAAAACATTCACTTGCTGTAAGGACTAATTTTCAATAAATCAAAATGCATTCCCCATAGGAGTGCAAAATAAATGTGGGCAGAAGACATTGCTGAAGGTTGTTCTGCAATAAAGAGATGGCTCCAAGTTCCCTTAAAATTATATTTAAATGGACAAAGTTGATTTAACTGTCTTTTTCTGTGTCTAGTACTAAGATTTAGGTCTATAGCACGTCATTAGAACCAGAAATTATTCATCAGCTGACTTTTAGTATTTCGTCTGCATTCTATTTAATGGCAATTTTAATATTCCCAGCTTCAACCCTAAATCGTTATGGAGAGGATTCAAATTGTTCGGTCTATGGAGCAGCCCATAAAATTGTTTCAGGAAAATTTTTCAAATTGAGTGGCAAAGATAGAATTGTCAATGTCTGATATTGTGATCTAGTTATTTAAAAATGGAGAAAAGGGTCTTCTTTTCTGGACTAAGCAGGGGTGTCCAACATTGGCAACTTTAAGATGTGAGACTTCAATTTCCAGAATTCCTCAGCCGCCTATGTTGCCAAGGTTGGACATGCCTGTGATAGAGGGTTGGCAGGATGCTCAAGCCAATCACCATGTAAACTGTGGGTGTCTGTGTGCTATATAGAGATTGTGTTAACCAGCTTCTGGCACATTCTGGGAGGGAAGGGTGTTATTTTACAAAAATAGCATGAGGTGCACCTTCTGATGAGAGCTCTCAGCTTTGCGAGGTAGTCCAGACCAAAATTACACCCAGATTAACTAACTCTATACTTATTGTAAGGTTACATAAAGAGAATCTTGCAAGTCTGAAAGCTCTCCTCAACTTTACAGCCTTAGAAACTAGAGAGGATCCCTTTTGAGATGCTTTCCTCTCCCTTTTTCTTCTGTGGGCTCAGCTACCTCTTATCTGTCTGTTGCCTAGTCTGTGGCTCTTCCTCCTGTCTCTCAAGGTCATTCTTACAGACCAGGAGCAGAACATAAGGGTGGGATTGAAAGCATCTGGGCTTGCAAGAAGCAAGACCCAAGGTTGAGTAGGGTTTTGTTAGTGCAGGGCCACTTGCCTTGATACAGCAAGGAAGTCATGCCAGTTCTGAAGCCCTGGCTTGAACAGGAAGACATCCTGATGAGGAGAGCCAACAGCCAGATGAGATGGAGAGTGTTTCTTTGAGTCTGCAGGAACTCCTGACCAGTATAGCCACTAAAGCCACTACAGTCTTCATGTGGAATTCTTTTGCCTTATAATTGTCTTAAAGTTAAAGTTAAGAGCCTCAGGTGAAAACATGTCTTAACGAAATGTCTTGAAGTTGCCAAATTTAAGGAACACATATTTGGATAAAGCACCCCTGAAAGATGGCCATTTCAGCCTCTGTCTTTGCACCCCTCCAGCCAAGGGGAGTCTATCCCCTCCCACTCCTCCAACCTTCCCATTAGGAAATTCTTCCTGATGTTGAACCACAATATATTCCCTTATTATTTCACAGAACCCAAGAACAAAAGAGAGAAAGGAACCCTGGAGATCTTATGGTCCACCCTTTTGTCCAATGTAAGAATCCCTCCTTCCACCTGGCCTACCTAGCAGGGCTGACCCCCTTCTCTCTCTCTCTTAGCAAAGTAAGAAAACCTGCTTGATGGCCAGTCTAACCAATACTTTATGAAAAGTCGCCTGCCATCTAATCTGTGTTTCTTTTGCATCAGGCCACAAATGCTGAAACCTGACTAAAAGTCCAGCACAAGATAGCCCAGTTAAAATTGCCCTCCTTACATTAAATAGAATTAATATTTTTGTAAAAGGCCATAAAAACTGCCACTGCATCCCAAAATGATTCCTTCTTTTAATTAATGAGGTTCTAAGCGATTTGTCGAAGCACTAAGTGCACTGGGGTTCATCCTTGGAGCAGCTCAAAGCTTTTTTTTCCTCGCTTGCCCCAATGTCCTACTTATTCCCATTCTGAACGCTCTTCATAACGACATCGGCTTGGGTGAAATGCCATTTGTAGTGCTGATGAGGGCAAATCTCAGCTGGAAAAGGGGCATTCCTGCTCTGCCAAAGCCACATCCCAGCTTTGTCATGGGATTAGCCGTTGTCCACATTGCAACTTGGAGAAAAATTGCTAAGTGGTAGAGACTTGGCGTGGTTTGTTTTTCTCCTAAATTGCTGCAGATACAGTGGAAGCCTGCCCACTGGTTTGCATCTGAAATGCAAATGGTCTTTAATATTGGTGACTCAGGAAGGGGGTTTGGCATATTTATATTTTAGCCGGTACAGACAGGGGATTTATGCGGTCCCCTGCTTGGCAAAGGAAAGGAGGCCAGCTTCTTCTGCCCAGCCTCTGAACATGATTAGACATGGAGCCCCCCAAGCCCCCATTAGTTGCAGGCTGGCATAATTCAAAAGCTCCCTCTGGCTCCCCAACCCAGCTCTTGGTGAACAAAAATGTGTGGTGTCTTTGAGAGGGAGAAAGAAAAGAAGAAGGCCCATAACTCAGCAGTCACAGAAGATGAAGTGGCAGAGAGGCTGCAGCTCAGCCATCAAATTCGGCAGGATTTGTGTTTGGGTGCTGAAGCAGGTGGTGTTCCTTTGTTTGGAGCTTTGCAACAAGAACCCAAACTAAGATATTTTGTGCCCCCCCTTCCGTCAGCAGCCAGAATGCAGACCATATCTCGCGGCTAAAAGGCAAAAGCTTATTCTGCAAAATAAACAGAGAGCTGAGAAGCGATGGATGGCATCAAGACGCATTGTGAATGCAGGAGTCTCAGGGCCTGGCTGGGCAGCTCTGGGTGCAAGATAGCCAGAGAGGGCTTAGATTCCTAACCATTAACAGGAGGGTATAAGTAGTTATTAATAAAAGTATACAAGTAGTCCTAGCTTATGACCATTCATTTAGTGACTGTTTGAAGTTACGACAGTTCTGAAAAAAGCAACTTACGACTGATTCTTGCACTTGCAGCTTGCAGCATTCCCGCAGCCAATCCGGGCATTTGGAAACTGGCTCGCATTGACAATCATTGCAAGCAAAGACAATGGGGAAGCCAGCAAGGAAGATCACAAATCACGATCATGTGATATCTTGCTTTATGACCATGCTGCTCAATTGTGATCGTAAGTCAAGGATTAACTGGAGTAGCTTTTATTTAGGAGGTCTGGCCTTTATCTTGATGTTTTTGGACCCCCTGCTTTTATTGTAGGGCCTAACTCTCCCAAAAGGACATGATTTGAACAGTTGGGATATCTGCAGCACTTGATCCAGCTTCTTATCCTCAGAATAAAAATGCCTGAAGCTATTTCTTTCTCAAGGGTGAGATGGTCCCTGTCATCTTTCATTCAAAAAGAGGCATCAGCACTTTTTTTTTGCAGAAGAGCTATGAAGATTTTTTAAGTACATACCTAAAAGCATAAAGAATGGAAGTTAAACACACAAAAGTACAAATCCTTGTTGCTTCCCTGTCATCTCTTGGAACCGTGACTGCTTAGAGGTGCCTGCTGAATTTAAGTCGAACCGAGTTTGCTTGATTCACACATTGGGCTAAGTGTTGATTTCTTGTGTTGGCTTCACACAATACAAAGCCTGATCCCTGTTGAACAAACCTCAGTATCTGGGTTTGTTCTATCCACTGTTTTAAATTTAATCCTGAGATTGGCAGAAGGACAATCTGTGTATCTTTGCTCAACTTTATGCATCAATTAAATCCTTCAGTAAAAGCTCTCCTGCCATGTTATTGCAGGTAGTTGTATCAATATGTTCTTTCTGCAATACTTTCTGATAAAACCATCAGAATTAGATCAACTCCAAACCAAACAAGTGCTTTGGGGAAGTTGACAAGCTGATAGTTAGAAGCAGACAGATACAATGCCCTGAATGTGGAATTTCCATTTAGCTACGACCACCATTTGATAGATCTACGTCCATATGGACCAGATCTCCCTTGTACCAGGAGCCAAGGCCAGCGGTTGGGGTGAAAAACTCCCTTTGAAGAAGGCCAAGCCCCCAAATCAATTTTTGTTTATTGATTCAGCTAGCAACTAAATACATCATTCATTGGTCTCCCTTCAAGCAAAACCAAGAACACCAATATTAATATAGATCTTTTATAGAGCACACCACATTTTCAGGAGTATAAGCTGATTGAATAATTAGTTTACAATCATCTAGGGAGATAGAGGGTGCCATCTTTGGAAGCAAGGGAAGCCTGCTTGTTTGGGATGAAGAGACCACAGCTTATAGGCATTATCTCTGTGATTCTCAACCTTGGCAACTTTAAGATGTATCGACTTCAGTTCCCAGAATTCTGCTGGCCAAGGTTGAGAAACACTGCATTAACTTCTCAAAGATGTGCTGATGAAGTGTCAGCTTTTAGCAACCATGTTGATTTTCTTCAGGATGATCAGTCCTAACCTCTTCCAGTGGTGTGTACCCATTGCCAGGATAACTGAGTCCTTCCACCCTGCTGCTGGTTATTGTCATGTTCTCTTTCTTTCCATTGATCAATCATTTGGTTTTGTGCCACCAAGTCTGTGTCAACTCTTAGCAATTACATAGACAGACCTTCTTCAGGGTATCTGTCCCTAACATGGTCTTTCAGTTCTTCCAGTGGTACCCCCATCACCACTGTAACTAAATCCATCTACCTTGAAACTGATTATCCTTTTCTTCTCTTTCCTTCCGCTTTTCCCAGCATTAAAGTCTTCTCCTGGAAGCTGGTCTTTGTGTTGACTGATTATGTGCCATCAAGCTGGTGTTGACACTTAGTGACCATATAGATTTTCTCCAGGATGATATGTACTCACTTCAGATCCCCAAACTGCAATTTGCTTCATGACCATGTGATTCACTTAACAACTGAAGTAATTTGCTTAACAACCATGGCAAAAAAACAAAGCAAAAATTCACTGTATGAATTAGATGGCTGCATAAATCAAATCAATCAGCCAATAAATAAATAATTAACAAAGTCACAAATCTTAGCCTGTTTTCACATGTAAATTAATCACTTAGAGATTTACTAGCAGGGAAGGAGAAAAAGCAGCAAGATAATTTTTTGACATTTTGGCCTAAAAGCACCTTTATGTACCATTTTTGAAGCTATAACAGGAGTTTAATAGGAAATGGAAACAAATATATCTAAAGTTGGATTTGGTTCTAAATTATATTAAGCATCTTTCAAGGATTTTTTTCCTTAAAGAAAGAAGACGAGTTTCTTACACTGAAGTTTTGGAAATCTGCATGTTTAATTAAATTTAATTGTCACCAGTCAGTTGAAAAAAAGGTGATGATGCTGTTGAAGTCACTCAGTCTACAGGCAGCATCAGCAAGTGCAACACCTAGATTTGTCTGCTACAATTAAAAGAGATGGACACCAGCCTTCTCAGCTCTCCTCTTATGCAAAGGAAGAGTAGAGTTTTAGCTATTTAAACCATACAAGGGAAAAGGAACTTTAGTCATCGGTCAAAACTCACTGCCTTTTTACCTTTCGAGAACGAACTGAAGCCTGCCCTTTGAGACTTGACCTATGCAAGATTGCTGATGACAACTCTTCTCTTGGATTAAGATCTTGAAAATATGCTAAGCCTGTTTATTGTACTTGATAAGGCATCTTATTAAAGTATTGGTGAGGGGAAGGATTGTTGTGATATCAACAGGGAGAAGAACTGCTGGACTTCAGCTGATGGGGCAGATACATGAAGGAAGACTGGAGAACATAGGGCAGGTCCATCATGACATCACCCTCAAAATGCTGATGGAGATAGTCCTCTCCTCTTCTTCTCATGCCTTTCCCTTTTTTCAAGTGGAGGATTTTGCATTGGTCCCCCCTGACAATCCAGTCTTCTGGTTTCTGCCTGTTGTCCCAGCAAATTACATAATTCACATTATCTGCAGGATGGCAACCCGGTGCCTGAGATGCCATCATGGCTTATAACAGATGCCTCTGCTCGGAGAGGTGCAGTTCCTGTAAGAGTTATTATTTTCAACCTTTTGTCAGATTTATGCCAAAGCTCTGCGGTGGAAGTTTGCTTAGAAGCTGGAAAGTGTTTTGCATATCAGCTCAGTCAAAAGAACATCTTAAATACATCCCTCACTTTGAGGGAACAGACAGTTTCCAACAGCTGGTCAGATTGCAAGGATGTAAAAAGGGTGACCTGCAAAATTCTCAATGTCCCAGCATTGATTCTCTCTTCCATTCCTGCTCTTTGTGACATCAGTAATGTTTAACCAGGTTTCTATCGGTATTTTCATCAGATTTTTCTTCCTCCGATCTTTCCTTAACCACAACTTGTAGGGAGAGAGGAAGAAATCCTGTCTCTGGGCTACTTGTGGGCTATTGTTGTTAGCATAAAGGGAGAAAATGATATTGAAGTTGACCCAACTATTTGAAGACCGAGTAGAATGTTTTAAAATACTCACAAGAGGGGGAATGCCTTGGAATAGCTAGTGTTAACATTAAAAACAGAGAAAGAACTTAATACAGGTAGTCCTCGACTTACGACCCACCTGAAAAAGGGGATTTATGACCTAGACTCAAAGTTCCAACAGTTAGGCTCCCTCCACAGTCATGTGATCAAACTTTGAGTGCTCAGCAACATGGCCACTTTCATGCTTGCTTGCACTGTTTGTTGGTCCTTTGACTGTGTTTTACAATGGTTTTGTCAAAAACTGGCACTTCTGGTTTTCAGCAAAAATGCATCCATAGCAAACCATTGGTTCGCTTCACCACCACCGCATTTGTTTTACAACTGCCACGTCTGCTTAACAACATTCTCTTGATGAGAATACTGGCAAAACTTTGGTACAAGTTATTTACCTGTTGGTTTGTTGATGTACGTTGCTTGACAGGAACTCTCAAGCCAATCTAATTCTTTGTTTTGATAACCTATTTAATTGACTATGAGAATGCAGCAGACATAGTACATCTTGATTTCAGCAAAGCATTTATCAGTCTCTCCCATGAAATCCTTGTGGAAAAGATAGAAAATGTGGGCAGGGCTGGGCTGAGGTGAATATGAGATCACTTTGCAGAGTGAAATGGGCAGCATATAAATTTAATAATAAATAAATGGAGTTGTTTGAACAGTTGTATATGGTAGGTATCTATTTGTGGTACTGCAGCAAGCTAGAAGAAGATGTCTCACTTTGCAGAGTTCCATTCTGCAAACTGTACTGTTCAGTACATTTATAAGTGACTTGGATGAAAGGTGAGAAAAATTTATTATCAAATTTGCAGATGGTACAAAGGTAGTGAGATGGCAGCACAGTAGCCATTATGTGAATGGGTGAGGCCTCCCAGCATATAGAATCCAGAATGCACTGGAAATGCCAGCTGTACTGACAAAAGCGGCCTGATCTGGCATTTTAGGGAGGGAGGAATTTTCTTTTATGTGTTATTCTTATTTTATTCTGCCCTACCTGGCTGTGGAGGCATCATACTTCATTCTTACTCAGTTCTTACATATACTATGTAAGTAAGATTTTCAGGATGGTGAGAAGAGCTGGATTGAAATGAGAGCAAGTCTTGTTGAAGTGATATTCAACAAAAATTGAATATGGGGATTCCTATATTGGAATTCTTTTTCTTCTATTTTATTTATAGACTTGATTTGACGTGATTATGTAGTCTCCCATCTCACATACATGACTTTGGATGCTTACAATAAAATAGATAAAAACAAATACGGAGTCAAATTCTTGAAGGAGTTTCATTGTCTGTTGATTTATTAAATGTATATCCCATCTGTTTGTTCAGGAGATTATGATGGCATATACGAAGCATGCTTTTTGCTTGTTTTTCCCCTATAATCTCCCTATAAGGTGGGTTGGACTGAGAAAGAGAGATTGAACCCAAGTCCCCAAAACTGAAGACAGACTTGAACCTGCATTTCCTTGCCCACTCCTCCTCCTTCCCCATTCCTACTCTTGAAGTCTCCAGTTTCACCCTATCTCCTGGACTTCTTAGCCTGATGGATGGAGACAATTGGGAACATCCAATGACTACTTATTTCTCTATGTAATTATTTGATGGAGGCTATTTTCTTGAGCTGAAACCACCAATATAATAATAATGGGGTTGAGGCACATGATTTGTTATGGTTTTGGGGCAATGCTATGGTCCTTTTGAATGGCGGAGCAATCAACAACACCCACTGACTTTGGAAGTGCTTTTTTTCCTGACCAATTTTCAGCCAGATTGAGTCATTCCCAGATCCCTTCTTTGCAAGCAGTCCAAAGAATTAAAAGGGCAAAACGATAAAAGATGGGGAGAAATTGATTTTAGAAAACTGGGCCTCCTCACAGATGGAATTTGCTTGACCTTATTCCTTAGTTCTAGAAAACTTGGAGTTTCTATTACTGTCTCAATATTTACTGCGAAGCCTGAGTTCCCAATTAAATTATACGCCTGACATTTACCAATTTTTATGTGACAATTTAGAAGAAAACTGTATGCACTAAACAGGCTTATTAATATTGCAGTAATGTGATTAGGTGAATATCATAGTCTCGGTGCTCAAAAGGGCTCTTAATTTATGGCTGGGGCTAGTTCTGGGCCAAAAGACTAGTGGCATACCCATTATTTTGGAGAAGGAGGTAAATTTCAACAAGAAAAAAACGACCTGTTTCTTATTCAAGGTGGGAGCATTAAGGATGCTTCTTGACATCTGTTTGGTGTATTCAGGAATTGCTTTGCAGGTGTCAGCCTTGCGAGGTAGACCAGACAGGAAGCACGGTCAGATGAGCTAATTCTACTTTATTGTAAACCTACATTAACCAACTCTTGCAAGTCTGAAAGTATATTCCTCCCCACCATCTCCTTTACAGTCTAAGTAGCTAGGGAGGGTCCCTTCTAAGCCCTTTACCCCTTTCACTATCCAGCTGAGGACTATGTTGTATTTTATCTATTCTTTACTTTAGCTTCTTCTCTTTATCCATCTCCCAAGGTCATTTGACATATCATTATAGTAGGGCTGTCAGCATCCAGGCAGATCCTAATCCAAAATCTCAGGGATGCTCTGCCATGATGGAAGATGGGGGGATTCTCAAAATGTTCAGCAAGCCATTTGCTGAAAAAGACCACAGTTTAGCATGTGTGAATCAGGGCAAGGCGAGAAGAAACTGACATTTCTTGCTGCCATAAATAAATCCGTGATTGATACATTAATCCCTTTCTCTGGCACAGTACTAAACATACAGATACATGCATATATACACATACATATACACACATATTACGTTTATTGTAGTATATGTAAGAACTGAGTAAGAATGAGTTTTAGGGAGACCACTGGTGATTTTAGGAGGTCTCAGTTTCACTTGATCAGAACAATGAGAACAATCTCTTTCTCATCTATTCCTCTGTACAATACGCCTTTATTCCATAGCAACTGTGGGGTTACAAGACAGACTCAGGACAATGGACATTGCTTATAAGCCTTTTCCATTAAGTGTGCCTTTTTGCACTCTGATGGAATCTCTTCTGACCCAAGAAACTCAGAGAAGTGCAAAAAAAAAGCAAGAGAGCATTGCCTTTCGACCCTGTGTGTTATATGTGGATGTGTTCGTTCGTGTATTTGATTTAATGGGCCTCCCAATTTTGCAAAAATGCCTTATAATTTGAAGAAGCATGAAACAAGAAATTGAGCATAAAATAAAATATTTTGGAGGAAAAAAATCAAATTAGCAGAATAACAGAAGCAACAATAATAAAAGTGACTTGGGCTCTCGCATCCAGAGAGCCAATTGTGTCAATTGTACCTTTTCTTGTATCAAGAGTTCCAGCTTATGATCACTCATGCCTAGTCACCTCCATCTAGACTACTGCAATGCACTCTACGTTAGGCTTCCCTTGAAGACTACCTAGAAGCTGAAATTGGTTCAGAATGCAGCTAAGCAACTAGTAATGGATGGACTGTGGGGTGCCCACATCTTCCTGAGCTGCATATAAAAATCAACCAACTCATATCTTCTTCAAGAGTCCTGCACTCAAAATAGGCTTATGTCATGGTCTGTCCCAATGTTTGGGGGAAGAATCAAGTTTTTAGGACTTTCTGGTAGGACAGAAGGTGGGGAAGTGATGTCCTGTAGGCCAGGTGCTGCAACAAAGGAAGGCACCTCTTGGGAGTCCTTTGAAGTGGCATTGTGTTCTGAAAGACATCCAAAGCAAGCACCTTGAATTGCTGGTTGACTCTTATATGGTGATACTGCAGCTCAGGAAGCTTGTCAGGCTCCAACAACCAAGAAAGACACACTGTGATTCTTCCAAGCAGATTCCTTACTGTTCTTCGCCTATAGAATCTTGCTGAATCAAAGCAGACTACCAGCCACATAAGGCGTATATTTTGGGAACTATTAGGGAGAAGCTGTCTTCACCCTCTTTCATTCACACAACTATCTGAACAGAGTTGTCTCTTGCTCCTCTGGAATGCAGCCTCTCCTTGCGAATCTGGACTACATTTCATCACAAAGTCATGGGCATCCCACAGTCCATCCATAACTACTTGCACAGCTGCATTCTGGACCAGTTTCAGCTTGTGAATGGTCTTTAAAGATAGCCCAATGTACAGTGTGTTGCAGTAGTCTAGATGAAGGTGACTAGGCAACCAGAAGCCGGAATTCCTGAGCCAAGGAAAGGCAGAATTAGCATACAAGATGGACCTGAGAGTCCAAGATACCTAAAATGTACATTAATTCTGCCTGGGGACCCCTATTCCATCCAGGATCAAAGGGAGAGATCCCCCAGTGTTAGCCTTAGCCAGTTTACTTTAAAATGCAGAACACATGAAATCTTCAGGCTTCTTGTGAATATAAAAGAATCTAAGCAGCATGAACCATTTCGCAAGCAGTGAAGCGCATATTAGTCTGCATAATGGTGATGAAAGCAGAGCCTGATAATGAATCCTTCTCCTAACTCTCTGTAGAAGATTTGAAATGTATCATCTCCTTCTTGCTGGCTCTGGGCTGCAGCGAATCATATGATAACTGGCAAGTATCTGATAGGCACTGCTTCTCATTTCGAGGGCACTTGTTAATGTCTGAAAGGGAACAAAATGAGTACACTTCCTTGCAATGTTTGATGCAACTGACAGCTGTGGTGATAAATAGAAGATGAGAGATAGACATCTTAAATTTCATATGCACCCAGGTCAAAAAGTGCATCTGCTCTGAAATGGCTCTTTCTGTCTTTCCCTGAGGCCTCAAATAAGGTAGCCGAAGAGACAAGAGAGTCGTTTTCAAATGCCACCGAACCATAAAAGAGAAGGAATTCAGAGTTATCATGTCAAGAATGTCCTTAAAAGTTGCTGTGCTGTCTCAACAGGGATGCACTATTTAATACGGAATAAATATGGAAAGATGCCAGGGTAGCAGAACTGACCTAAAGAGGGAGTTTGGAGGGAGATGAGAACTGACCAACCACATTGGGTTTGAACCCAGCAGGGGTTGAACTGGCTGGTTTTATTTGGAGATGGTTTGGGTCAGAATCAGAAGCTTTGATTTGGGAAATCTGATTTAAGCCCTATGGTAGCTGCAAAGTGTTGAGGGCTTGTGTTGGTCTGATTCCAGTGCACACACCAATAAAACATTGGTCAGCCTGGATAGATTGATTCAGGAATGGCCATTATCTGGTTAAAAAAAGATCAGAAATGAATCCTTTCCCCACTGACTTCCCCAACCCCCTAAGGTCCTGCCCTTGGCTTATCCTTCCATCTGTTGAAGTGGAGGCAGGTGAAGTTGCCAAATTTTCAACTCCCTTTCTATCATGCTGGCACTGAGAAGAAGGGGCAAATTTGTGGAACATGCTATCTTCTCAATAGCCCCATAGTCACCGTGAAATCTGTTGGAAGTCTCACAGGCAGAGAAAGAAAGAGGACATGCTCATTACCTTCTATGTCCACAGTTCTTTGTTGGGGAAGTTCTTTGTTGGAGAGCCAGTTTGGTCTAGTGGTTAAGACACAAGGCTAGGAAGTGGATGACTGTGAGTTCTACTCCTGCCTTAGGCATGAAAGCTGGCTGGACTTTGGACCAAACTCTCTCTCTCAGCCCAATTCACCTCGCAGGGTTGTTGTTATGGGGAAAATAGGAGGAGAAAGGTGAGTTGGATATATTTGCTGCCTTGAGTTATTTGTAAAAATAAAAATATATAAATAAAATAAGTAAACAGGGCAAGCAAGCAAGATAAGCCAAGGAACATGACCTGGATACCCTAGATTCTAGCACAGAGGAGACGAGAGGTGCTCCAAAGGTTGGAGGGCAAGCAAGGATGGAATTTTGTATCTTCCAAACTCTTTCTTTTAGCAGTTGTTAGCCCTAAAAGGTAGTCCAGACAAGAAGCACAAACAGGAGTAGTAGCTTTATCTTTACTGTAAGTTAACTTTAATAGAATCGTACAAGACTGAAAGTATTTCTCCTCTCCTTTCCTTTTACTCTCTAGAAAACTAGGGAGAATCATTGCTGAAAAGCTTCCTATGTCTTCTCTCCTTCTGTGGGTTGAGATACCTTCTACATGCTGGTTGTCCAGTTTGTGAGTCCCTCTCTCCTGCCTCTCAAAATCACTCTCAGTCAGCCTTCCCAAATAGACCAGACAGGAAACACAGCTAATTCTACTCTATTTACATAAAGACAATCTTGCAAGTCTGAAAGTACAAATCTCCTGCCACCTCCTTTACAGCCTCAGAAACTAGGGAGGGTCTCTTCTGAGCCTCTTGCCCCTTCCATTATGCAGCTGTGGGCTATGCTGTCTCTTATCTGACTATTCCCGGACAGCTTCTTTTTGTCACATCTCCAAAGATCATTTACCATTACATTTCCACAGACCATTGTATCAGTGGAAACAGGATGCTTGTGATACAAAAAGGTGCTAGTAATCAGTATCTGAGTGTCTGGTTTCAAGACACCATTTCTCTCAATTCAGGACACTGCTCCTTATGAATGAATGGGGAGAATGGGGACCACGACCACATGCCAGAAGGAAGTCCCTTGCTTGGGAACCAGTGAGATGCTTGTCAGTCCCACTTCTTGATTCAGGGAGTTAAATCTCTATTTGTGAACAGGAAGGGCTTATCATATGCATACCCCCTGTCCTGCCCCCAGCCAAACTTTCTGGTTCTAGAGATTAGTATTTCTTTATTACTCCCTGCAATATTTTAAACTAATGGCCTGCACGGCAGTTGTTCCTTCGAGGGACCAGAGAGGTAATAATTTGAGATAATTCTTGCTTCTGATAATGCAGCAGTCTCTCTCCATTTGCATATTTTCTCCTTCTCCTGTTTTACTTCTGCTTTGGCCCCGAAGGTATGTAATTAAATTACTTGATTCACTTCCTGCCTTCCTGTAGGGGAAACTGAGCGATGTCTCCAGCCACAACCTGAATTTCTTCAGTGGCTGCTGGTCCCATTACGTGAGGCCATCTTCCATATCAGGGACGTGGGTGGGTTGGGCACTTTCACTCCTCCTCTTTTTATTAAGGGTGCATTAGGGAGAAAGCGTACTTAATATTCAGTGCTAAACAATTTAATAATTCAGCAACAAGAACTAGCCAGCCATAAATCTCAGTCCTTTCTAGGCTTTCATGGTGAGGGGTGACTCCTGTGTTGGGTTCTCGTTGGAAAAGACAGCTTGTAAAAGGGTGAATATTTTGGAGAAAAGCGAGGACTACGTGATTAAAGAGATTATGTTTACTGGCATTTCTACCCATGCTAGGTTTGTGGAAAATGGAGGAAACGGGCATCATTTTCAGATGGCACCCAAACTTTAAATTTCTTGATTTTGCAAAAATCTGCATTGAATGGCTTGACTCAATACACTGCAGAGTCACTTTGCAAAGTGAGATGAGCAGCATATAAATTTAACAAATAAATATCATTGCCACGTTCTGCAATCCAGAATGTCATTTTAAAAAATGCAAATCTGAGCAAAAGACAAAAATGAGTCTCACCCTCTCTCTGTTTCATAATATTGCTTTTGTACTTTAATGTGATCTTGTTCATTTTATATCCTCTTCTCGTCCTGTTTTTGGGACACTGCTTTGGCAAATATTCTTATAAAGACAATTCACAGGGGTTACAAGTATCCTTGATTTATGACTATAATTGAGCCCAGAATTACAGACATAAGTCGTGCTGATTGTTTAGTGTGTCATCACGTGACTGACCTGATTTTATGAAATTTTATGACAAAAAAATGACATAAATCGCAGTCACATGACTGTGGACACTGCAAACAGGCATAAATGCAAGCCATACCAAGTGCTCAAATGTGACCACATAACTGTGATGGGGAATGCTCCCTGGCTGTCAGAACTTTGAATCTGGGTTGGAAGTACCTTTTTTTGGGTCCATCATAACTTCAGTCACTAAGCAAACAGTTGTACATCAAGGACTTACCTATATTAAGGAATAACATCCATTTTGGTAATAGAAATGAAGCAGCCAACATCCTAGCCAGGCATTAACCAGACAATAGAAGGGGCTCTTTGACATGTAGTTCAGAGCTTCAGAAGAGCATCCCTAGACTGAGATGGTTTAAACTTGAAGAAGCTCAGTGGAGCCTCCATCTTCAGAAACAGTCTACCACTCTGAGCAACTGCCGGCTGCTAAGGTCAGCCAAATGTTTTTGATGGTTTCCTGAGATTGTTAGATAATAATAATTTTTTAAAAAATATAAGCACCACCTTTGTGCATCCAAGCTCAAATCATGATGCTAAGGAAGTCACCCTCCTTTTCCAAAAGGAACTGCCTGATACCAATTGGATGATCGAAATCCCCAAATAAAAGTTTCCAGGCCAAACCTTTAGGGATGACGGGTTGATGGATGGGGCCATGAAATCTCCTCCTGTGATGTCATGTAGCGGCTGAGCATCTGTTTGGCAGATTTGGCTTCGATCTTGATTGCCTCTGCCTTCAGCCGCAATTTATTACTCCTAACCCCGTTTGTGTTTGAGAGAGATAAGTGGGGTGGGTGGCTTCTCTCCTCAAATTCCCCTAGGCGTTTCTTGCTCCAGCTGACAAGAAGAAATGGGTAAGAAGCATTCTGATCAGATTAAGCTGGACCCTCGTTTGTTATAGCAGGTTAAAGAACTGACTGCTTTCTGGAGATGCTGGGCTGAGCTGAAAATCTCTTTTGGATGACGGGGGTGAACGGGTGGGATTCATATTTCTAATAAAACAAAGGGTAATCAAGCAAAGACAGTATCTCTTGGGGAGTCTCTTGAGATATCCAATCCCCCCACATTTATTAGCCATTAACTGAAAGGGGCAGCTATAGAAATTGAATAAATAAATAAAAATAAATAAATGGCACAGCCTTCCTTCCCGGCTCACTTTGGGGTCTTGGATCCAGTCTGGATGCAGCCTCTTCCTTTTTTTTTAACACCAGCTTTGCCACTGACACAAAATGTGTGGCTTTGACAGCAATTGTAGAATAGACTTGCAAGATTTGGAATCAGTCTGCTTTTCTTAGCTGTGTTTGGCCTGATTCCCCTCCACTGCACTTGTCACATGGCCCCTTCCAAAGGGCTGGACTAGATGAACTTTGTGGCCCCCTCCAACTCCACCATTCTCTGATTTTGCAACCAAGCCAAAAAAAAAAAAAAAGCAGTGCAGAGGGCCTGGTCTACTTCTTTCTGTTGCAGACTTGGAGCTGCTTTAAAGATAACAGAAAGACCAGAAGCTGGTCGGATACAAAAATGGCACAAAGGATAACTGTTGACCATTTCCAGTAACCTGTGAGAGGAATAAATCATATTAAAAGAAAATCATATTCCTCCTTGGACCCTTTAACTAAGTACTGGCAGAATGCAGTGTTGCAAAAGATCTTCAAGTCGGCCAGCTGTAATTAACATGCGCCTCATATAAAAAGAAAGGTAAACTTGGTGACCTAATTAACCGTTGTGTTGCAAACCTTCTAAGAAAATCTCTTAAACACATAGTATGTGACTTCCCAAATTCATACCTAGGCACCCGCAGGACACACATCCATGACAAGATTGAAAGTGAATACTTCCAGAAGCCTCATGTACACCAGTTTGAATACTTCCAAACTGACACATCCACATAAGAATCAGCAAACCCATAAATACCTCTGGCCCTGGTTCCCTAAGTGTGGCCACCTTCAAACTGGTGACTGTCCGCTTTGTTGTCTGGCTTTTCAAATAAACTCTGCCTTTTGCTTCAAGCAACTTACCCAGTGAGCATTTTTCTTTAAGAAGATCTGGTCTGGACTTGAACCTGGGATTTTCTGCTAACAAACCTATCAGGGCCGTAACCAGCAAATTGCACCATATTGCATTAGTGATTTATCAGGTTGCATCAGATCTGGCAGGGTAGGCATATGGTGGGCACCATCAGTTAGGGATCTTCATTTGAGGGTCCTAGGAGACATTACATCTCTGCCATGGTGCACGCCTTACAGAATATTCTTCCCCCCTGCAATTAGATTGGCTCCACCCCTTTTGATATTCCAAAAAGCTCTTAAGACTTGGCCTGGGGCTCCCAGGCAATGGGGGCTTGCTCAGGTTGCTCCACTGATGAGGTGGCCGTTTTTATTCTCTCTCACTTGGCATTTGTACTTCTAGCTTTTATGATATTTCTTAATAGGGATTTTATTTTTATTGTCTTATTTTTGCTTGTATTTGTTGTTTCCATCTGACTGTGCTTCACCACCCTAAGTCCCCTCCAGTGAGATGGGCAGCTATATAAATTCAATTAATAAATAAGAAATGAATGATGGCTGGTGCAGAGTTGTTATTTCAAGGGTCTGAGCAAAGGCTAAACCCACTACTCTCGCCATCAGTCAAAACTATCTACACTATCTACGCAGCGATTGGTGGAGGTTTTCCCACTTGCAGGCAAGTCCACCAATCGCTTGCCCCTCACTGGCAGCACCCTTCCCTCTCCTCTTTGACAAAGCCACCCTGTGTCCACACATGCTGGCTGGAGAATTCTGGGAGTTCACCAGAACTCCCTCCCAAAGTGGCCATGTGGAGAAAAACAGCATTAATGTTCTGTCAAACAGCAGCAATGAAGGATTACCCCAACTTTTCAGAGTGGGGCCACATTTCAGGCCTGCCGCGACAAGCCACTCTGAGGAAAAAAGCTTCATTTACAGCGGTCTCCTCTGAGCAAGACCCCGCCCCCAGCCACCCCATTATAAACTGAGGGGGCAGAAGTAGGCACCATTAACTAAAGAAGCCAACCGATTTAATATTTGGGCAATGGCTATCTTCATTTTGCAAACTTGGAGCTGAGAAACAAGATGAAAAAGAATGAAAGTGAGGGAAATTTTGGCCTTCTTTTAAACCCTCATCTTCCTTGCTCCTTTCCACATCTCCCAGAGATTTACGGGTTCAAATGCTGCCAACTCCAAGCTTTTCCCTCACAAGTTGTTTATTGCTGCAACTGCTGCTAATGTTGTTGTA